>QANX01004924.1:157342-198022 GCA_003254975.1 Ochetophila trinervis
TAAAACACAAATTTCATAAATATTCCAATAAATATGAAATCTATCAAATCATAAAATCAACCCATGCAAATATTTAAATCATCATAAAACATATTAATAATCTTAATTTAAATGCACAAGAAAATTCAATCAAAACAAATTAATAGAAATGAAATCAAATATAGCATATATTCCCAAATGATTTAGAAAATAAATTCACTCACATGTCTGAAGCGTGCTCCTGCTGGATCTCCGGTCCAGCCCTCGATCGCGTACGAGCATCTAAAAAGAATTTACCGAAAATAATTTTTTTTTAAAAAAAAAAAAAAAAAAAAAAAAAAAATCCACTTATAAAATAATTTTTTCCTTAGCGATTTTTTATTCAAAAATTCATATGAGATAATGCGTATTCAATATTGAATATGCATATAAAAAATTTATAATGTCTATCCAACATTGGTTATAAGTTATTCCAATATCAAATTCTTAGAAAAGATTTGTGATAAAAAAAATTATACACATATAAGTTGAAAATATTTTTACGTAAAAGTGAATTGATGTTGACTTCGTAAAATGGAACTCAAAGTCTTTTTTTATTTATTTTTTATTTTTTCTGCTTAATTTATATTTGATAGTACTACTAATCGTAATTTCTGCACAAACCATGTGAGGCTATAGTCAAATATTACTATTTTTGGAATAAGGCATATGTATTTTAGAAGTATATTTAATCTTATAAAATTTAATTGTTTGTTTATGGAGCTTTTTAAAATATAATCTATAGTCTTGTTCATATGACATTCGGTATACCATATATACCATGTTGTATAGAAAGAGCAATTTGCAAGTCGCTTGGCGTACAGTTCTTAATCTCATTGACTAATAATATTAATTAGTCATTTAGTCATTGAGATTAGTTAAGACCAATAGCATGTGACTTTAATTAAGTCAGTAAAACTTATTGGACTCAAATCTGTATCATAATTAACTCGATACATCGCATATTGTATTATATCATCATCATCATTAGCATCATCATCCTAGTTGTTGTTTTTTTTGGAGATTAATCAAACTCTAAAAAGTAGATATAAAAAATTCTAGTGTCAACATGCTCATCGTATAAAGGCTATAACAATATCATCAATACCACATACTAATGTGATCCCAAGCCCCATGCTACTATTTTGTTATATACAAGGCTGAAAAACTTTATTGCTCTTTAAGAGCCACCAAAAAATAAAAAGAAAGAAGAAAATATTGCACTTCTATAGGCAATTAAATACACGTGATTTAATTACACATCTTAACGTATGTCGTATATCATGTCAATGCAAAATGGAGACATCAAAGGTTTATTATATTTTGATGACCTAAAAAAATAATATTGTATTTGCAAATTTGATTCAGAGTTAAAATCATTAAAAATATAATTTTAAATTCAGAATTCAAACTTTATTATTCCAAGCTGTGATAAAAAAAAAAACCAACAATATAATTTTGATCAAATTTGACTTGATTCTTTATCGGCGACCATAAAAATCAATAATTGGTTTCAGAACTAATTGTTAATTCTACATTATTTGAAAGTAGCCTTTTTTTTTATTAAAAAAAAAAAAGTGTACATTAAAAGTGTATTTTTTTGGCGAATAGCGTACATTGAAAGTTGAACGGAATGGGGAGCAAGAAAAACAAATTAAAAAAAAAAAGAATATAAAAAGAATAATTCAATAGGCAATTGCGGATTGGCACATGATGGGCCACGAAATGGGACGCTTTCTTATCATAAAAAACAATAACAGCTTTTTCCATGTCTATACAGACTAACAGAGATTTTTTTTTGGGTAAATATACAGACTACAGAGTTGGTGGTGGATATAATAATATATAAGAGATTCATGATCAATATCGTATATAAAACTGGTTGGCAAGTGGCGAAGAAGAAGAAGCAGCTGATAAGAATAAGATATGGTTGCAATTACAAGCAGTAGTCATGTTACAGCTGGTTTCATCAATGGCAAACCCATCTTCTTCATCAAACTTGCTCTTCTATTTCTTCTGTTCCTCCAGCTGCAGCCAAAATTCACTCCAGCGGCTCAAGCTGCTGGACTTCTTCCAAATAATGAAGGTGTGCTATGCTGTATAAGGTCCAGATCTTGGGGCATAATTTCTTCTCTCTTTTATTTCTTTTAGCTTTCTTAACAACTTTTGTGTATTCTTTTTATGGGAAAAATAATGCTGTAAATTGAGACTTTCAGCTTTGTTTGTTCCTTTATAAATGATATATTATTCATTGTTATTTTGGTAGTACTTAAGTGAAGTAGAATTTTAATGTGCTTCTAACAAAAATTCACCATCTACCTCTTCGTAAAATAATATTTATCGTCTTTATTTTGTGAATTTAGTAACTTTTTATTTTTTATTTTTTTATTTTTAATGTTCAATAATCAAATAAATATATATTGAGGCACCTCTTTAAAAAAAAAAAAAAACACGAAAATATTGGCATATAAATGGAAATGGCCGTTGAAAGTGAAAAAATAAGAGGTTGAATTGAATAAGTGGGTGGGTGCAGTGGAAGCTCTGCGAGAAATAGGAAGAGAGCTGAATAAGAAAGACTGGAATTACAGCGATCCCTGCAGCAATGTGCCGACGGTGGAAACCCCACATTCCGGTATGTACAACAACACTCTCGCTTGCAATTGTTCCTTCCCTGCCAATCGATGCCACATCCAGGGCATGTATGTTTTCTCACTTTATCCAAACGCTCTCTCTTTCCTTTTTTTTTGACAAAGTAAATGTTCAGATATTGAACTGTCTTTTTTTGGACCAAAGATAGTGGTTGTAAAAGATGACCATCAAAATCTGAAAATTTTCAAGATATTTAGACTTATTAATTCTTGTTTCGAATTTAGGGTTTTTATCAAGTGTGTGATTTTGTTGAAAGTTTATCTGTTTGTTCCTCCTGAGACTTGAAACACTATTTGGGAATTTTTACTGCAATTTTTTGTAAACTGCATATTTGAATCCTTGTTATGCAGTTTTCTCATGGGGCAGGATCTGGATGGTGTGCTTCCACCATCACTGGCGAAGTTACCTTACCTCAGACAAGTGTACGGAGAGCTTCCCATTATTTGTTTTACTCTTTTAATAATATGTTTACGCTCTTATTATACTGATAACTCTTTTCTTTCTTATTGCTTTTAGCAATTTGGGCAGCAACATCCTCAGTGGTTCTATACCGGCCGAGTGGGCTTCTACAAAACTGGAATTTCTGTAAATTTAAATCCTTCATGTTCTACTTTCTTAAACCAATAAAATTCTCCTAGTTATTGAACTAATGGAATGAACACGCTGCCAGGGTCCTCAGTGCGAACAATTTGTCAGGACCTATCCCTGCCTACTTCGGAAACATGACTTCTCTCAGAGCTTTGTATGTTATGACAATTTCTGTCTTTTTCAGCTTCTTTGATGTCTTTTGAATCTAATTATTTTGAAATACGTTTTGAACCTACTTTTCAGGGGCCTGGAGGGCAACTTGTTTTCTGGAAGTATTCCCCCTGAGTTTGGAAAATTGGTTAACTTGGAGATTCTGTCAGTGAAAACTTTAATTTCTGTTTTTTGTCTCCTACTTTTATAAGTTTAATTTTTTTTTTTTTTTTTTGCTTATACCAAGTAAATTATAAGTTAATTTTGCATGAATGTATCAATTAAAACTTGGTAAGTTGACAGTGGTTAATGCATGGCCTCATGGGTAACTGCAGCTTTCTTAATGCTAACAATCTCACTGGAGAGTTGCCTGTGACTTTCACTAATCTGACCAAATTACAAACTCTGTAAGTGTTAATTTGTTCTGAACACAAAATAATTTAACATTGCTGGAAAACATTTGGATTTCAATCATTAAATATTTTTTGGAATTTTGTCTCATTTCCAGAAGGATTAGCAGTAATAACTTCACTGGAAAAATACCTGATTTTTTCCACAAGTTTGAACTGCTTCAGTACTTGTAAGAATATCTTTCCTTTAGTTTCCTATTTGTCCTGTCTCTTCAATCTAACAATATTAAGGTGTAACTTAAATATATTTGAAATGTGTTGTTAACAGAGAGATACAAGCAAGTGGTTTTGAAGGGCCAATTCCTTCTAGCCTTTCTGCCTTGGATAAGTTAACAGAACTGTGAGTCCATAAATATAGCTACTTTAGTTCTTGAGTTGCTTGATCTTCTTATACTTTAGGAATTAAGAAACTGCATATTGGCATTTTGCTAGAAAGGCTTGAATTTCTAGCTTGCAATCATTATGGTGTGACTCTTTGTAGAAGGATTAGCGACTTAAATAGTGGAGTTTCAGATTTTCCAGACATAAAAAACATGAGTGGCTTGGAGAAATTGTGAGTCAATCTGATGTGGTTTGTTTTTTTTTTTTTTCCTTCTTCTTTTCTTTTTTCTCTGTAATCAAGATAGCCCAAAACTAGATTTGAATACTTTCTTTGAAGGTCCTGCTTGAAATTGCAGGATGTTGAGGAGCTGTAACATAAGAGGAATAATTCCTGAATATATATCTACCTTGACAAACCTGAAAATTTTGTAAGTCTTCTTTTAACTTCTCAAGTTTTTTCAATGCTCTACAGCTTTTTTTGTTAGTTGGCTATCAATCTTACTGACAGTAGATTTTTAGAAATGGAAAACAAGGAGATAATGTACACAATCTGTAGTAAATATATTGTATATTGGCATAATTAGGTATTTGTGTATTAACTATTAAGTTTAAGGACTTACATTTTTTGAGGAAATTCAATGCTTGAGCTAAGAGAATTCATGTAACTTCACATTAGCAGCATCACTATATTAAAATTGTTTGGATAATACTAACCAACAAGTAGCTTTGAAGCACCAATAGTTTGAAGAACTATGGAGACATGTGACTTCAAAAATTTTCAAATAGCTGCTAAGTTAAATTCTGTTACTCTCTATTACCATATCTGATTTTCCATATATGTATAAATGTTCATCTTAATTGTAAAGTGTAATATTAGCTAAGAAACATAGGTAGTAGCATACTAGTCAAACCTACCAATTTGTAACATTAGGATTAGGTTTCAAATTCATGACTAATAATCGATAAGACAGTTTATAATTATTAAGTAAAAGGATAAAAAAATAATATTAAATACACCAAATTTTTATGAACATCCACTAATATCAATATGTCGCAAATGAAGACAATTACATTCTTTTTAAGTATTTGTGATTCATAGTAACTAGAATTTAGAAAATTTTCTTGTAATCTAATATTGGGTCTGAAGTTTTTGCTTTTCAGAGATCTTAGCTTTAACAGATTGGAAGGAACCATTCCCTATTTTGGAGATGAATTTGGATTGAGTACGATGTAAGTGATGTAAAATTATTCCCTTATTTTGTTGATCAATTCAATATATAGTCTAAAGCTTCCTTTTGAAGCTAGTATGGAATCCCAATTATGGATTATGCACAGAAAACCAGAATATAATTAACATACACAAACTTCAAACCCCTTAGCTCTCCTAAGTTTCAATGGATGAATTAATATATTATTTTCTATAGCTTGGACATATTTTAACTTATGTCATTGCATGCCTTAACTAGCACCCTTCTGCCTATCCGATTGGTTTTATCCTTTTAGAACCAACCTATGGCCGGTATTGATATATCACGTATTACATATGTAAGATTTGTATTATGATGATTTTAAAATATGGAAAAACATATAAAACATGGCTACAGAGATAGTCAGAATAGTAAATTTTTATATTTTTATTGGTAAAATAGTAAATTTTTATATGGTAGTGTATTATAAAAAATTTGAAGATAAAATTATGTTGTTTGGTTACTGACTTGTTTTGAATTTGACAAAATGAAGCCAGTTTTCAGAGGAATCAAACAGAAAGTTTAATTTTGCATTTTCGTCCTCCACAATTTTTTTCAATTTCGCACTTTGTTGGAAAACTATTGTAGACTATAAAAGAACTACAAAGATGGGAAATTCCCTTTAGCAAGTACATAATGTGATATAATATAAGTATTCTCATAAAGTTATAAATACCAAATTTTGTTCTGTTATATATTTAAGGTAAACTTTTGAAGTAGAATGATTGTTATTTCTAAATGTATTCTCACATGTTATTTTGTTGACTGTTGATTAGATATCTGACAAGTAACAAGCTTACTGGACTTACTCCGGAGTGGATGGTCAAAGATAGAGATGATCGCTAGTATATTTTCATCCTATATCTTACATCAGTGTTTCATATGTTTTTGTTCAACTTTTTTCATTTACCTAGATCTTATCCACATCAATGGCTGCACATGGAGCATATCTATACATATTTAACCTTTCCCTTATTAATTGTTAGTGCTAAACAGGCTTTGGCTTACCAGATTGTAATAATGTTTGTATGCTATTTGTAATAGCCTAGAGTCTGGACTAGGAGTATTAATTGAAGATGCCATTTTGGGTTCCTAAACTGACCAATAGTTAACGATCAGCATTGCATTTTGCAAGAGCATATAGTACTTGTATAACAAGTTTTGCATCAAAAACTAGGAAGACGTAAATAAATTGTATTAATGGTCATTAATTCTACGAGATTGTCATATATTCTTAATGTGATTTTTTTATTGGCCTTATAATTAGATATGGAATTTTATGTTTTTGTGCAGTAAAATAGATCTTTCTTACAATAATTTCTCTAAGAACTCTTTGCAACCTCCTACTTGTCGAAACTCCTTGTAAGAGTTGCTCATTGTTTTTCTTTCCACTTTTTTTATCTTCTTAGATTACCTACCTGGACAGTGGCATACAATTTATTATTTATTTTATGATTGCATTAAATTAACTATACGTTGTTTTCTTGCCTCAGGAATTTGTACAGAAGCTTTTCCATACAAAATAAATCGTAAGCTCAAATGACTAAAATATCTCAAGTATCATTTTTCTTGTCAAGAAACTTACATAAGTCTATATTATGTTAATGTAGAATACTCAGTGAGTGCCTTACTCAATGTTCAAAAGGTAATTGAATTTCTCGTAGAACAAAAAATTGTATTCATTAGCTTCTTTTATATAGTATATAAAAAGAAATGTTAACTGTATATGTTTTACTTCAATTTTCCCCTCCCTGTTTCTTTCATATAGACAAGTATTCTTTGCATATAAATTGTGGTGGAAAACAAATCATTGTTGGAAACATCAAGTATGAAGGGGATGAAGATGCAGGATCTGCAGCAGAGCTTTTTTACAACAACTCTGCGAATTGGGGTTTTAGTAACACAGGTCACTTTTGGGATATTCAGAGTGGCCAAGACAAGTATATTACGGAAAATGTCTCCATACTTAGAATGAACAATTCCGAATTATACACAACCGCACGCCTCTCTCCTCTTTCACTGACATATTTTGCTCGTTGCTTAGCGAATGGAAATTATACTGTGAAACTTCACTTTGCAGAGATAGTATTCAGAGACAACATATCTTATTATAGTGTTGGAAGAAGAATGTTTGATGTTTATATTCAGGTAGTGATTTGCATTCCATAGGAATTTTACGCTATAAGCTGTTAGCCTTTAATCAAAGCATGGATTAAAGGTCAAGGTCAAATATAAATGGAATACCTCTCTATTCTATACATTATAATATAATAGAAATAAGGAAGTTGTAGATTATGCAGATTTGATAAATTATTTATCACAGGGGAAATTGGAGTTGAAAGATTTTAATATTGAAAAGGAAGCACATGGAGTTGATAAGGAAGTGATAGTTATTCGGAAAGCTGTTGTTAATGATAAGACTTTAGAGATCCGTTTTCAATGGACTGGGAAAGGTACAACAAATATTCCAAAAAGAGGAACATATGGTTCTCTTATATCAGCTATCTCGGTGGAGTCTGGTAAGTAAAAAAATAAAAAAGAAGAAAGATCAATTGTCTGTACTCTCAACTTCATTTATATTAGTTCAAATATTGTTTTTCAATGATTATTACTTTTTATATCCATCTCTTGAGTCTAAAATCTTAGTAAAAGTTTACTGTCTTTGTTATTTTTGTGTCTTGTAGATTTTGAACCTCCTGCTGAAAGCAAAGGAAAAATATACATTGCGGTTGGAGTTGTTTTAGTATTTTGCATAGTTACTTTTATAACTTTAAGCATTCTTTGGTGGAGAGGTTGTTTTGGAGGCAGGGAAACAAGGGAACAAGGTAAGGATATAATATCGAAATTTTGGAACAGAGTAGTTTATAAATGCCATATCTTTCCAGTTATTGCTGTTGAAGGGTTCATGTATTAAAGTATATTTTTTTTAAATGGTCAATACTTTTATTTTTGTCTATCCTTTATTACACAAAATATCAACAATCTGATATACAACCCTGAAAAGCGAAGTACTTGATCACACAGTATCCAGAGGATAAAGAAAAATCTCTTGAATAGTTTTACTGAGCATATTTTGTTGTATGCAAATATAGACAATAAAGCATTTCAACATTGAAAGTCAATAGCTGTCAAATTTCCATAAAACCAATCTACAAGAGTGATTGGCTCAAAATTTTCTTATAGAGCTTCTACGTTTTGAGTAAAGTATTTTTCTTCTATAGTTTCTTATGTTTGTTTTTACCACTTCATCCATAGAATGTTTTTTAAATATTGAAGACTTGCTCAAATTCTCAGCAAAGCAATCTAATATAATGAACTTTAGTTATTGTGCAACTTATATAAGCTTTTTTGCTCGGCTAGTTCTGAGAGGATTAGATTTGAAAACTGGTGTCTTTACATTCAAACAAATTAAAGCGGCAACAAACAATTTTTACTCTGGAAATAAGCTCGGAGAAGGTGGATTTGGATCTGTTTACAAGGTATCTTCAACTTCGTTTTATTTTCAAATATTTAAAAATGTCTTTCTATATTTTCATCAGAAGATAAGATGCATAACAAAGACAAAGTTCCATTGCAGGGTATACTATTAGATGGTACATGTATTGCAATTAAGCACCTTTCGTCAAGATCAAAGCAAGGGAATCGTGAATTTCTGAATGAATTAGGCATGATTTCTGCTTTAGAACATCCAAATCTTGTTAAATTGCATGGATGTTGTGTGGAAGGCAAGCAATTGGTGCTGGTTTATGAGTACATGGAAAACAACAGCCTTGCACATTCCTTGTTTGGTGAGTTTAACAATTTCTTAATTAACTGTTATATATTAATAAATATCTTATGAAATTCAATGAATCATGTAATCTTTGTTGATGAAAAGGTCAGGAGGAAGGAGGTCAATTAAAATTGGATTGGCCTACAAGGCAGAAAATATGTGTTGGTATTGCCAAAGGGTTAACTTTCCTGCATGAGGAATCGGCATTGAAAATTGTTCATAGAGACATTAAAGCTTCAAATATATTGCTTGATAGGGACCTCAACCCTAAGATTTCTGACTTTGGTCTAGCCAAACTAGACGAAGAGGAGAACACCCACATCACCACCAGAGTTGCTGGAACTATGTGAGGATTTTTTATCTTCCTTTTCTCTTCTGCTGAAATCTTATTTGTTGTTTTTCATTATTTCTTTTCCATACCACATCTTGATTATGAAACATTGCAAAAGTACTCTTTTGTTCGTAGGTGTAATTCATTAAACAAATATAATTTGAAGGAATAACAAGAAACCACATTTCTGTAAGAAAGCTACATTGCAAATTCCAAGCCTGAACTGTCGGTTTAATTAGAACTATCCTTCATGCCAGAATAATGCTATAGGACATAGTCTTGGGCCTTATTCATTATAAGTATTAAATTCTCATGAAATCATTAGTAGCCTAGAAAATGTTTGTATGTAAAAGATGTAAGAATTCCTTTCAAATTGTGGAAACCTAAGCAGCTCTTGTTGACAACTATCCATGTCACTTTTGACATACATGTGCTTAGAATAGGTTCTTCATCCCCATTGCAAAAACCAACCGAGCCACATCAATCTTCCAGAGGACCAATTCATCCCAAGTAGGTAAGGCATCCTCGATGATAAACCCCATAAAACAACTAACATCATGAAAAAAGGTATAGTTTAGGTAAGAAGAGTTTTCTATGAGCTTGGAGGAGAAAAGGTGAAGGGTAAGATACTTGTTTTAAATTATCGACAATGAGTTTGTGAAGCTCCAATTCATCTCCTTACCCTTGTTGCCAATTTTAAAAGCTTGACATTGTACAAGGTTGAGTGCAACACTGACATACATAAGTTGTCTTTCTCCTATGACCTTTATCAAGTGCGACAAATTTTAATATTTTTTTCCTCCCTTTGACCTTGTATCAAATGATCAGTACACGATGGTATGCCTAATGGTTAACGTGATGAAATATGTCTGTATTTCTTATGCTTGCTAGGTCTGATTCTTGACATTTTTGTTGTATCAAAATTTGGTTATTGAATTATTGTTATTCTGCAGAGGATACATGGCGCCAGAGTATGCATTATGGGGTTATTTAACTGATAAAGCAGATGTTTACAGTTTTGGGGTTGTTGCATTGGAACTTGTGACTGGCAAAAGCAACATGAAATTTCATCCAAGTGAGAATTATGTGTGCCTTCTAGATTGGGTAAGGTGAAATTTTATCATATCCTTTTAACATTCAAACTTTCAGCGTGAAAAATGTGAATAGGTAAGACAGGATAATTGCTGCAATATATATACATAATTCATTCAACTAGAACACTTTGTCATTTTCAACTTTTGCAGAAAGATGCAGGTCATCTCTCTTTCTGTGGTAGAAATGGGAAGTGGGAATCTCCATGTTATAACAAAAAAAAAAAAAAATTTAAAAAAACCCAAAATTCTTGTTAACTTTTGTTTTTTTTTTTGTTTCCCTCATTATTTTCTATGCTTGTTGCAGGCTCTTGTTTTGCAACAAAAGAGAAATTTAATGGAGCTGGTGGATCCAAGGTTGGGATCGCAGTTCAATAAGGAAGAAGCCTTTAGAATGATTAACATAGCTTTATTATGCCACAATCCATCCCCAGCACTTCGACCTACCATGTCTACTGTAGTGCTCATGCTTGAAGGTCGAACTGCCGTTCATGAGCTGATTATGGATCCAAGTATTTATGGTGATAAATTGAGGTTTGAAGCCTTGAGAAACCAGTTCAATTCATTTACAACAGAGAGCACATCTGAATATTAGAATGTTTGTTCTTTAATCATTTGCAACGTGTATATTTTTCCAAATTCAGCCCAGAATTTTATGGGGTTAATTTTTTGTGATGGAAGTATATATTGTTTTCGACATGGCTTTTCTTTATCTCTGCACTTCTTTTTATTATTATATTTGTTTAGAGTTGCTATTGTAAGCGATGCAGACTGCTGATTAGTGAGTTTCAGTCCACTTCAGCATAATCTTGAATTAGATTTGTTTGACTGTAATGCCTGAGTGGTAGTCGACGTTGCTTACAGTGGCAAAACTGTATATTTGTTAATCTCTCCACAATATAAAATATTTGGACTAAAAATATTATTGTCGTTTCTGGATTCAGTAAAAGTTGATATAAGCCTTTGGTGCGGAAGCTTTCTTCCATTTCGCATTGATGCGCGTCGTAAACACCAAAATTAATTACTGAATTCAAATACTACAGTAGTAGCGGTAAGTTCAGGTCGATTCCACAGAGACTGATAATCAAATTCAATCTATTCCAATTAAAGTAAAATTAAAAAGACAAAAGGGGGATTTTATGTTGGAAAGTTCAATTATTAAAGAAAACAATTTAATAAATACCGAAAATAACAATAGGAGAAAACTTTGGGTCAGAGTATCTTCAATTGCTAAAGAACAGGTGATCACAGACAAAAATATATCCAAAAATAATCATTCAATGTTGGATTGAATAAAATAGCACGGCCAATTTTATTCTAACTCTCACAATTAATTAATTCAGATACGATCGTAAATTAATCCTAATTCTGAAATGTCTAAACCAACGTGATCTAAATTAAATCAGAACAACATTAAGAACAATAGCAACCAACAATAAACAAGTCCTACAAACGTTGTAAAACTTTAATCTATTATGCATTCTCCTAAGAAATTAACAAAAGCTTAGCATGCAATTATTAAAATCAAAGTGCTACTAAACATAGAACATTCAATACGATTGAATTCCTAATTAGCAAATACCCAATCCACAAATAATTATAACGGATCCAAATTATAATCAAAGAGAATTGAATAATAGACAAATAAATTGGAAGAACACAAATTGAATAAATATAATTGAATTAAAACTTATAAACAATGTCTCACACCTTATACTTTAGCAATGAACAATACTCTTTCCCAAGAGAGAGATTTAGCTACTCATAATTGTTAGAAATCTCTTTTCTTTGTTGTTTTTGCTCTAAAAACGACTACTCTATTACAAGATAACTTAAACCTATTTAAACTAAAAACCTAGGGCTACAAAACACCCAAAAACGCGTGTAAACGGACCAAAATCGCGCCAGCCCAGGCGCCTGGGTTGCGCGCCTGGGCAAGCGCCTGGGCTGCTCTGTCTCGCTGCTTCGCAGCAGCAGAAACCACCGGCCAGGCGCCTGGGCAGGCGCCTGAGTTAGAGCCTGGCTAATCTGTCTGCATTCTTTTAATTACAGTTTTGCCATTTTTCTTCAAATTCTCTTCCTTGATGTCAAAATCACCTAAAATATAGAAAAACATATATTAATCTATTTTAAATGAATAAAACATGCTTAATTTAAGTATCAAGGTATATAAAACATAAATAAATTATGATCTATCAAATACCTCCACACTTAAGCTTTGCACGTCTCGGGCAAATCGTGAAATCAAAAATATTTTCCAAATCAATTAAACACTCTAATATTTATAAACAGAGACATACTCAACTCAACAATTAGCATATCAAAACTAAATGAATCCAACAATCTTTAATCTTACTAACAATCACCGCAATTAAGCTCAATTTAAACTAATTCGGCAATCAACTCACGAATTCCTCTCTAATCACTCAAGTGTTTAAATGGTTGAAACTATTCACTCAAATTCAATGAAAAAGCTCGTTCTATCATAAGCTTGCTTATCAATCTCATCTCCACCACCCAGCATACACTTAAACAAAAATCCGAAGGTCTTTCAAAAGGTTATATTGTGGCTTAGGTAACGGCATGTCAAAGAAAGAAAAACATAAAGAATCAAAGGGTTGATATCTAAAGTCCAAATGAGCATTCAAAATATGATCTTGTAAGTATTCAACAAGTCCAAATTATATCATTTCTTCTCTAAACTCTTCATAATTAGCCCACTTTACATGCTTCGATACAAAAGCAAAATATATATATTTTTTTTTTCTTTTGTGGTGTTTCAAAATTTTTTTCTTCTTCTTTCTTTCTTTTCTTTTTCTTTCTACTGCTACTCTTGTTCCCTTTTTTTTTCTTTTCCTTTTTTTTTTCAAACAAACACATCGCAACAAGAGAGCTTTAAAGATTCCGCTTCAACCATTTAACAACATCCACTCAGACCAACCATCATAAATATGGTCATCTCCGCACTTAGCCACAATGATCTTTTTGTTTCAACAACTTTCAAAACTCACCATTACACATTTCAAATGCTCAATTAGACTTAGAATAGGAAAAAGTAGTCAAAAATTAAGTCAAAGGCTTGTAATGGAGGCTAAAGAACAAAAAAGATCATAAAAGCTCAAAGGGGTTAAACGATGATAAGTGTAAAGGTTGGCTTTTTAAGCTAAATGGTTAAAACAAAAAAAATTGCCTTCATCATTCTAATGCAAAAATGCAGCACTGTGATCTCAATAAGTATGTCAAAGCAAGTTCTAAAGATACAAACTCAAACATGAAAACCACTCACAAAAAATGATTGAAGGAAATAATTACTTCAAATTAAAGGTTCAAAAGCTCACTTAAGTACGATATTGCCGAAATTAGCTTCCATTTTGCCTAATTTCAACAATTACAAAAGCAGACTTCAGATTGTTAAACTCACTTAACTAGCCATGCTATTCGCTTCATTGTATCTAAATCTCTATTCATAATATTGAAATTAGCAGAATTCATAGTGATTAACAGCGATAACTAAAACAACAGCAGTCACAAATCTCAATCCAAAAACACACAAATTAAGACACAAAATAACATAATAATAAAAAAAATAAGTAACTAACCTAACAAAGCAACAAAAAGAAAAATTAAATATTTAATGACCCCCCCACACTTAAATCACATTGTCCCCAATGTGCATAAAATAAATAAAATATATGAAGAGAAAAGTAATACTCTCCTGAAAAAGCGAAGTCCACATTATGCACTGGGACAAGCCAATCTACTAGTGTGATAAGGTTTTTTTTTTTTTTTTTTTTTTTTCGCGCAGCCACAGGCAGAGCCTTCCCAGGCCCCAGCCCAGGCGCCTGGTGCTGCGATTTCACTGTTTTTAATTTTTTTTTTTTTTTAAGAAACCTTTGAATTCCTCAAGTAATGGACTCCCCATTAAATATTGTGAATGTCTTCACGTCTCCATCGAATTCTAAGGTTAGTGCTCCTTCATGAACATCAATTTTTGCTCGAGCAGTCTTCAAAAATGGTCTGCCTAAAATGATTGGTGTTGGATTTAAAGATGCATCATCCGCCATGTCCAAAACATAGAAATCCGCTGGAAACACCATCCCATTAACCTGCATCAAAACATCTTCAACTACCCCTATCGGGTAGGCATTAGACCTATCTGCTAACTGTATGATAACTCTTGTATCTTTTAGAGAGCCCAATTGTAAAGAATCATACATTGATTTAGGCATTACATTAATGGAAGCTCCTAAATCTAGCATGGCACGTTCTATTTTAGAATTTCCAATCACACATGGTATAGTAAACGTACCTGGATCTTTACATTTTTGGGGTAGCTTTCTTTGTAAAATTGCAGACATATTCTCACCTACACTTACCATTTCATTCCCTCTCAACTTTTTCTTTTTGGTACATAATTCTTTAAGGAATTTAGCATACCGAGGAATTTGACGAATTGCATCAATTAGTGGAATATTAACTTTCACCTTCCTAAAAGTGTCCAATATCTCTTGTTCTTGCTCATCTTTTTTACCCTTGTTCAATCTGCTAGGAAAGGGAGCAGCAATGTAATTGTTAGAAGAACTATTAAGAGATTTAGAGTTTACCTTAGGTGATGCTTCAACTTTAATTTCTACTTCCACTTGATGCTTCATTTTAGTGTCCGGATTGTCTTTCTTGGAATTGTCCACTTCTTAAGGTAATGGCTTTAACTTCCTCCCATGGATTGATTGGTTGCGATAGCAATTGTCCAGACTGATTTGTTTGAAGCTTGTCCACAACAATTGCTATTTGGCTCATTTGATTCTCCAAATGCTGAAATCTCTTTGATGCATCCTGTTGCCATTGTTGAGTGTTAGTGGCTAAAGCTTTCACTATATCTTCCAATGACATACCTGATTTAGGAGGTTCTGCAGGTGGTGGTCTTGCTTGGTACTGTTGTGGGTAGCGATTTTGGTCTGGGTTATTTTCATAACTCAAATTAGGATGATCCTTCCATCCAGGATTGAAAGTGTTAGAAAAATGATCATATTTGTGTTGTGGATATCCCAGAAATCCACCAACTGCATTTGCTTGCTGAATGGTCTCATCTTCACGTAGAGCTGGACATGAATCCGTAGCATGACCCGCAACAAAGCAAATCCCACAATGACAGGACCCGTCCCGGAAATCCCTCCAGAATAACCGGAGAAGCCCCGCCTGAGGAAGATTCCACCAGAACCCCTCGGGGCAACCGACAGAATCCTCCTCCGAAAGGGGTAATAATCAAATAAACAAGTAAACAATAATTGGACGAATAGTAAATAAGATATGAACGAAAGTAGATAAAATAAGCACCACAATAAATCAACGAGTCATAATGAATAAATAAGAAACAATATATGAAGTAGGTGGAAATGACAGAGCCACTAAGAGTGATAGACAAAAATATAAATAATACAAATCCAACATGAACAGAATAAGATCAGAGTCTAATACATAAGAAGAAGTAATAAACAGATGCGATGCCGATGCGAAATGCCGATGGTAGTCCACGGGAACCTGCAACTAGGACCTAGGGAACGAAGTAAAATAACAAAACGTGAGATATAAATATCTCCGTGAGTGCTCCTAGATAACTACAAAATACAATTTCAGCCGTTAAAACCTTTACACTCAAACCTCACGTCACTCAGTTGAAAGGTTCCCCGTTTTGAAAATCATTTCGCAAAACCCTCGGTTTACCCCAAATCATTAAATCAATAAAAACGGTTTAGGGGCAAAAACGTAATTTAAAACAATTATCGAAATCACGCACCAAACACTAAAAACGTAAATGAAATCCATAATAATTAATTGATGGTCAAACACATTTTCATAAACGATCAAGCAAATGGGTCAAAATCTGAAACCAAAGGCCATAGGCCACAATCCATAAAATCAAACCATCAATTTAAAATCAGAAACCAACCAATTTAAAACCAAATCGGTATAAACTCAGCAAACAACAATTATAAAACCCAACCAGTATAAATCAGCAATCAATATAAAACCAAATCCAGTATAAAATCCACAATGAATCAGAACCATCATAAAACCAACTGGTACCACAGCATATATCGTGCCGTGTGACCCTCAGCGTCCTGACGGCGTCACAGGCGAGGGAGGGGGGCTCAGTCATCACAACGAATCGGCGTCCCAAATCCGTCATGGCAGGATCCTCATCATCTCTCTCTCGACACGTGTCCGCAGCAGAGGATGGCATATATAATAATAATAATAATAGCGCGCATAGAACTCATATAACTCGGTATATCTCGATACAGTGTGGTACTCCTCAAAATCATTTATAAAATCATCCATGATATCATCAATTTTTCAAATCCTTTATTTTTAAAACCATTTTGCAAATCCTTTTATTTTTAAACAATTTTCCAAAATCTTCTATTTAACAGAATTTATGAAAAGCAACAAATATATCGAATATTAAAAATTTGCCCCAAAATTTTCTTAAATTCCACAAAGTCACAATTTTTCTTTAAAATCACCAAATTTCCACAATATCGTAAATTCTCCAAAACATTTCAAATTCGCTAACCAACCAATTAAAACACAAATTTCATAAATATTCCAATAAATATGAAATCTATCAAATCATAAAATCAACTCATGTAAATATTTAAATCATCATAAAACATATTTAATATTCTTAATTTAAATGCACAAGAAAATTTAATCAAAACAAATTAATATAAATGAAATCGAATATAGCATATATTCCCAAATGATTTAGAAAATAAATGCACTCACAGGTCTGAAGCGTGCTCCTGCTGGATCTCCGGTCCAGCCCTCGAACGTGCACGAACACCTAAAAATAATTACCGAAAAATCTTTTAATTACCAAAAACTAACTAAAGGCTCAAAGGAGTCCTCTAAGTCTCCAACTACAAGATTAAAACACTAAATACTAAGATTGCCCAACATTTTCAGTAATTACGAAAATATCACAATATTTTCAAAAATTACAAAAATGCCCTTAACGGCAAAATCCCCAAAATTTGAATTACTCCGTCTCAAGTCCGATTTCAACAAACTTTATACCGAAACGAAATTGAAGATGCAAGGAACGAGAAACTATCTTCAATTTCAAGATTCGTTGTAGCAATTGATCGGAATCGATCCCGGAAGATCGGACCTCAACCGGAATTGGGCGTTTCCAAATCCGACCGAAATTGGGTCAAATTGACTGGACAGCAAGCTTGCCCACGACCCCCGGAACGCGTTGGGACGGGAGGTGAGCAACCACTCACCGACGGTGGAGCAAAACGGCGGCGGCGCGTGAGGCTCGGTCACGGCGGCGCGTGGGCGGCGCGTGGGGTGCGTGTGGTGGTCGTCAGAGCTCGGGAAAGTGCAGATCTGGTCGCCGGCGTGTTCTGAAGCTCGTGGTGGTGGCTGTGTCGTCCCACTCGCCGGCGATCGGAGTAGATCTAGCCGGAAAGGTGACTGCCTCGGGGTGGTTTTTCCGAGGCTTGCGGCGGTTTTTCCGGCGTGATACGGAGGTTTCCGGCGTAAAACTCGGTACCAAAATGTAGATCGTCGCACCAGCTTTCCAACGGTACCAAGAACTCTCCTTAACTCCACCGGAACAATGAGATATGGCCGGCCAAAGGTGGTGTCGCGACTGTTCAAACTGTTCACGAGCTCTCGNTTCTTGGAATTGTCCACTTCTTTTCCACTTCTTAAGGTAATGGCTTTAACTTCCTCCCATGGATTGATTGGTTGCGATAGCAATTGTCTAGACTGATTTGTTTGAAGCTTGTCCACAACAATTGCTATTTGGCTCATTTGATTCTCCAAATGCTGAAATCTCTTTGCTGCATCCTGTTGCCATTGTTGAGTGTTAGTGGCTAAAGCTTTCACTATATCTTCCAATGACATACCTGATTTAGGAGGTTCTNATTACCAAATTGCCACTCACACAAATTTAACTATAACTTCTCGGTCTTAACTTCGAATCGAGCGTGCTGCT
Source organism: Ochetophila trinervis (assembly GCA_003254975.1). NCBI lineage: Eukaryota > Viridiplantae > Streptophyta > Magnoliopsida > Rosales > Rhamnaceae > Ochetophila > Ochetophila trinervis. Next base: position 175,925 of record QANX01004924.1, read on the forward strand.
AGTCTACGAACTCGTATCGACTAGCTCTACACAACGGTACCTCGGTCAAAACCATAGCACGCTCACACAAAAAGTCAACTCCGAGCCCACTAAAAGTCAAACTGGTCAAACTTGAAAATTTTATTATTTTTCTCGAAACGGGATGTTACACACAAGCCTTGGTAGCTTGAGCATTCCCTACAGCCAACTGGCGAACTAAAGAGGTTAAGTCAGAAATCTGGCGTTCAAGGTTAGAAGTACTTACCTCATAAACTTTTCTAGCTGGAGGGTTAGATCGTGAGCCAAACTGCTGTGAATTAGCAGCCATAGTAGAGATGAGGCATATGGCTTCTTCTGGAGTCTTTTCAACTAAAGCACCTCCACTTGCTGCATCCACCATACTCCTTTCCATGGGTAACATGCCTTCATAAAAATATAGGATAAGGAGTTGCTCGCTAATTTGATGGTGAGGGCAACTAGCACACAATTGTTTAAATCGCTCCCAATACTCATATAGCGATTCACAATCATGTTGTCGGATGCCACAAATCTCTTTCCTTATATTGGCAACTCTTGAAAAGGAAAATACTTCTCTAAAAATAACCGCTTCATCTCATTCCAAGAATTGATAGAACCGGAAGGAAGGTAGTATAGCCAATCTTTAGCTGCATCTTTAAATGAGAAGGGAAAAGCTCGCAACTTAATTTGTTCTTCAGTTACACCATGCGGCTTCATCCCTGAGCACACTACATGAAACTCCTTCAAATGTTTATGAGGATCTTCACCTGCAAGACCAAAGAAAGTTGGGAGTAAGTGTATTAATCCAGACTTTAATTCAAATGAAGCTTGCACTTCAGGAAATTCAATGCAAAGAGGCTGAGAATTTAAATTTGGAGCAGCCAACTCCTTTAAAGTTTGAGGTCTGTCGTTGTTAGCAGGGGCTGCCATCTTCTCAAATTTAGAATCACTGTCTAAGCTCAAATCTCTTTCTTTTGATAGTCTAGTCATGCACCTGAAACAATAAAATCTCAAAGCAAACTAACACTAAAATTAGAATAGAAAGAAATTTGAGACACAGTCCCCGACAACGGCGCCAAAATTTGATGCGTGTCGTAAACACCAAAATTAATTACTGAATTCAAACACTACAGCAGTAGCGGTAAGTTCAGGTCAATTCCACAGAGATTGATAATCAAACTCAATCTATTCCAATTAAAGTAAAATTAAAAAGACAAAAGGGGGATTTTATGCTGGAAAGTTCAATTATTAAAGAAAACAATTTAATAAATACCGAAAATAACAATAGGAGAAAACTTTGGGTCAGAGTATCTTCAATTGCTAAAGAACAGGTGATCACAGACAAAAATATATCCAAAAATAATCATTCAATGTTGGATTGAATAAAATAGCACGGCCAATTTTATTCTAACTCTCACAATTAATTAATTCAGATACGATCGTAAATTAATCCTAATTCTGAAATATCTAAACCAACGTGATCTAAATTAAATCAGAACAACATTAAGAACAATAGCAACCAACAATAAACAAGTCCTACAAACGTTGTAAAACTTTAATCTATTACGCATTCTCCTAAGAAATTAACAAAAGCTTAGCATGCAATCATTAAAATCAAAGTGCTACTAAACATAGAACATTCAATACGATTGAATTCCTAATTAGCAAATACCCAATCCACAAATAATTATAACGGATCCAAATTATAATCAAAGAGAATTGAATAATAGACAAATAAATTGGAAGAACACAAATTGAATAAATATAATTGAATTAAAACTTATAAACAATATCTCACACCTTATACTTTAGCAATGAACAATACTCTTTCCCAAGAGAGAGATTTAGCTACTCATAATTGTTAGAAATCTCTTTTCTTTGTTGTTTTTGCTCTAAAAACGGCTACCCTATCACAAGATAACTTAAACCTATTTAAACTAAAAACCTAGGGCTACAAAACACCCAAAAACGCGCCTAAACGGACCAACTTCGCGCCAGCCCAGGCGCCTAGGTTGCGCGCCTGGGCAAGCGCCTGGGCTGCTCTGTCTCGCTGCTTCGCATCAGCAGAAACCACCGGCCAGGCGCCTGGGCAGGCGCCTGGGTTAGAGCCTGGGCTAATCTGTCTGCATTCTTTTAATTACAGTTTTGCCCTTTTTCTTCAAATTCTCTTCCTTGATGTCAAAATCACCTAAAATATAGAAAAACATATATTAATCTATTTTAAATGAATAAAACATGCTTAATTTAAGTATCAAGGTATATAAAACATAAATAAATTATGATCTATCAAGCTGACTGCTCGTTGAAAGATGTCACCTCGTATATTCACTCTTCCAAGTTCCTTTACCAAGAAACAAGAAAGAGTAGGGGCTACAGGGGTACCTCACTCCCAAAAACAGGTTCCAAGCAAAGGGGTAACTCGCTTCCAAAAACAGGTTTCCAAACAAATCAGCCTTAGTTTTACAACGTTTTAAAATTAAAGAGAAAGGAAAAGAAAGCGATAGAGCAAAGCGTGCAACCATACAACAATATCATGGAAATAGTAATTTCTATTTAAATGAGTATGGAGATTAAATGTCTGGTTACAAAGAAAAGTGAGCCTAGTGAGCTTTGGCCTTGATCCACCAAGAAAAATCCTAATTACAAACTATCATAAATACTAAAAGACAGTAAGGAGAAACGGAAGCCTGCAGTCACGAAGCAGCTGGAGGAGAGCCCAAGCCTGTAGCTTGAGGAGCTGGAGGAAGCGAACCCGAAGTTGAAACAAGGACGGAGGAAGTCAACTCCGGAAGAGTTGGAGAGCCCAAAGCTGGTTCAGAGGTAGAAGCAACATGAGCCAGAACTTGATCTGAAGGCTGATCAAGAAGGTTGTAATCGAGGTCTGGGAACTTGGATTTGATGGCCTCGAGGGCCGAATCAGCCCCCGCGTCAAACTGATTCTCAGCTTCATCGAACAGCCTCGAAATCTCTTCATCTTTCAGCTAGAGGATCCTCTTCGCCTCCTCAAGCTCAGCCTTTAGCCCCTCGACCTCTTTGGCATGTTTGGCCCTCAGCCCTTCGGATTCCTTAACGTGATCCTTGAGACGGGCTGCAGATACGACCACCAGCTGGTCTTTCTTCTTCAACTCCTCATCACTTAGCTTCAGCTCTGTCTCCTTCAGCTGGAGCTCATTCTCTTTCTGTTTAATTACAAGCTCATTCCTCGTGGTCATGAGTTCAAAGTCCACCACGCATTTCTTGGTGTCCTCCAACTCTCTTTGGGCCTCTTTCAAATTCACGCTGGCAGCTGCAGCTTTCTCCCTGTAGCGAGCGACTTACTCCTGGAGCCTAAAGACCGTGAACGCCGTCTGCATGGCAAGTTATAACATTCAAATAGATGAAAATAAGACTTAAAGATAGCCTCAGCGGCGAGAAGCCTCACCGAAGCAGCCAAACGGGAGGCCTCAGAGGAAAGTGAAGATCCAGGCAAACCGGCGAGCCACCTATCTTCAGTGGCACAATGTCCTTCGACAAAAAACTAAAGAAGTCACCCACGTGGCTAGGAGACTTGGCCCTTTCACTCACCCTCGGTTCCAGAGACGATTCCTTCCCCCTGGAAGAGCAAGCACTAGCCCTGGTAATAGGCACCGCATCTCCAATACCCCGTGGCTGAGGCTAGCTGGCACCTCCCTTTGGGTCTTTGGAGGAGCCACCTTTTGAAGGAATAGGAGGAAGCGGAGAATCTACGGTGGCAGCGGCGGGAGACCGGGCAGATGGACGGGAGTTGACCTTAGCAATTTTGGCCGCCCGACTCCTATCAGGACGACCTGGCAGGTTCCTCTTGAATCCACCAGCTGACGACATCTCTGCAACAGAAAGGCATGAACGAGGTTAAACACCTAGAAAGCATGCGAAACAAACAACACAGGGCAAAGAACAGCCGAGCACCAACGCCAGCCAGCCTAGCCTCCTCCAAAAGAACCACGGAGTCCCTCATGCTTTCGTCAAGGCTAAAGATACGAGAAACCCTATTCCTGCTGGACTCGTCTAAAGGCGAGACAGATTTGCTCCACCTATGGTTATACCCACAGAATTCACAAGGAACCATAGGTTCAGTCCAAAGGCTTGAGCTGGTGCCTTCCCAATCTCCCCCGGCAAAGAACCACTCCCTCTGCCAGTTTGTGGCTTCGGGAGGTTTTTTAAGGAATTTCTTCGGACGAGGGTAATAGCAGTAAGAGCCAACCCTATTGGCTGCCAGTCTCATCTCGAAACATGCCTGGATCTCGAGGGGGCTAGGGTCGATGCTGAAATGCTCCCTCCATAGTACGTAGCAACAATAAATCCATCTCCAGGCGGTAGGGTTAAGCTGAAGAGGACTTAGTTGAACATCACGAAGTAAGTGACGAACGAATAGTGGCAGCGGAAGCCTCATCCCACATTTAAAAAATCACATGTTCAGGGAAACCTCACCAGCGGGAGGAGAACTAGGCAGCTCGTCGTCATCGGGAACCCGCAAGGTGACCATGTCAGGCACCGAATATTCCAGCCTCATTCGATCCAGGTCAGCCTGAGTAAGTTTCGACTTGACCTCATCAAGGCTCCAGGATCCTCCTGAAGTCGACACTCATTCCTTTTCTTCCTCCTGGGGGGAACCCACAGCATGAGAAGCCTCAGATGCCTTGGCTCCAGGCGAACTTGAGCCCCCAGATGGTGTGGCTCTGGACAAACTTGCGACCCCCAGATGCCCTAGTTCCAAATGAACATGCATCCTCGGAGCCCGAGGAGTCGGAGACTTCCACTATGTGGGAGGCGGCGAGAGCCTTCCACTGAAAATAGGGCATCTCATCAAGGACTCCGGGCCTATAGGGCCTGGGTTCGGGATCAAGAGGGGTCTGGAAACTTAGTGGGTCTCTATAAAAAGATGAGGGGCAACTCGAACTGCCACCACCATCGCTTGGTGAAGAGCGAGACATCTGAAACAGAGAAACAACTCACTAATCAGGTCGGTCATCCCCTAAGCCGGATGTGAAACGCTAGAAGATGAGCAATACGCCTGAGCCTACATACTTACCTCCTAAAACCCACACAGACTCACTGACTGCACCTGAGACCCTAAATTGCACCTAAGCACTATGCCGCAGCTCAAACTCATGGCGTTAGCTCAGGTCCCCAGCTTGAGCCCCAAGCCCGTGGCCTCAGCTCAGGTTCCCAGCTTCCACCTCAAGCCCATGGCCTCAACTCAAGTTCCCAGCATCCGCCTCAAGCCCGTGGCCTCAACTCAGGTTCCCAGCCTCGGCCTCAAACCCGTGGCGTCCGCTCAGGTCTCCAGCTTCAGCCCTAAGAGCGTGGCCTCAGCTCAGGTTACCAGCTTCCGTCCCAAGCCCGTGGCCTTAGCTCAGGTTCCCAGCTTCCGCCTCAAGCCCGTGGCCTTAGCTCAAGTACCCAACTTTAGTCTTAAGCCCGTGCCGTCGGCTCAGATCCCTGGCCTCGGCCTCAAGCCCAGGTTTCAGCTCAAGTCCCAAGCCCGCAGCTTTGGCTCAAGTCCTCAACCTCAGCCTTAAGACCGTGGTTTCAGCTTAGGTCCTGAAACTCGGCCTCAGGCTTTGCGACCCCAGCCTAGGTTTCCAGTCTTAGCCTCAGACCTATAACCTTGGGTCAGACCCTCTGCCTTCACCAAAGGCCGAGCCTCATCCCGATTCCATGGCTTTTGCTCGGGTATCAGACCCCAGTCTGATCCCATAGCTTCCATCCGAGTCCCCGGACATCGGTCCAAGTCCTCGGCTTCCACAAAGAGTAGTTTCACAAACAAGACACATTCACAGGCAACACAACATGTTCACAGACAACGTAACAACATATCGAAAAAGAAAAAGCAAAACAACATATCTAGGGTGTCTATCAAGCAGCGATGCAGTCGTATAGCACAAACAGGAACAACAGCACATAAACAACGAAGCCGAGCCAATCCAAGTATCAACACACCAAGCAGTGAACAAAGGAGAGAGAAAGGAAGGACATCCCGTACCTTAACACCTGAGATGAAGTCGGATATGTGGCGAAGACAGCGGAAGCAGGGAAAGGCCTTTCCTCCCGAAAACATGTAAAGGCCACACACACACACACACACAAAAAAAAAAAAGGTTAGCAGCAGCAAAGCCGAAGATAGAACAAGAAACAAAGATCGTTTCCCCCCCCCCCCCCCCACACCCACGAATATGAGGGAACTTTGCCTACAACTCACGCGGCTAAGAGAAGAAGAGGAACAAGGAGCAAAACAACGGAAGGGGAAACGTTGCACGGAAGGCCGAGGAGAAGCGGTGTGAACCAAGGGTTTGCCGAGCCTTGAATCGACAGGAGGTAAGGGAAGCGGGGTCGCTGAACTTTCAATCAATCAAGAAAAAGGAAAAAAGGGAAAAAGAATGAGGCGATTTGCACTTGAGCCTCAGTCAGCACGAAGAAAGGAGAGGCGTGCAGGCGTGAGACATGCATTAAATGCACGTCCCATCATTCCAGGAAAAGCTGCGCACACGCAAAAAAAAAAATCGAAATTCAAATTTCAAATTCCTCGTCATTCGCGCCCACATATATCTTTTATCTTCTAAAATTGATATCTTTTATCTTCTAAAATTGATTCGATCCCTAGATCGAATCAATTTGGGGGCTATTGTTGTGGGCATTTCTGCCAATAGCTTTGGGCCGAACATTATTGTTATAAGCCCATTATCTTTATTTATGGGGTAGTAAAGTAAATATCCAATCCAAGTGTGGTGGGCCAGGTAATTAAACCTAAGGCTTGATAAGGAAGAGGCTAGGTGTCAATTATCTAAAGAGGAGTTCCTAACTTTTAATCCTAGCCATCCAAAGGTAAAATAAATAAGAAATACATGGGGATCAGTTTTTCATTAGCACAAAACCCTAGGAGCCATCAAATCCTCCCTTTCGACCAACCCCTACCTACCTTTTCTTTTTCCCTGGGGCCTCCCTCACGGCAACTCCCATTTCCCTTGGTAACTGAAACTATTTTGGTCTCAATTTTGAAATTTTCAGCATTTATTCAACCTATTTTGACCAATTTATTGAAGTAAAATACCCAAGCACTGTTCATCTTCTACAGATCCCTCCAAAAATCACCCAGACCCGATTTTCCCCTTGTTTCTCCCCCTTTTTTCCTTACTATTTCCTCCCCTCTCACGTTATTTAAATTCCTTGCCATTGACAATGAAGCTCTGGACTGACTTCAACATCGGAGGGGGAACGCCAGCCACCACACTGGCGCCCCTCTGACCAGATTTTCTCCATTTTTGCAGGTTTGGAAAGCTCAACCAGGGGACGAAAAATTGCCACAACAAAGACCCCTTTATAAGTATGAACTCTTGAATTTTCTCAATTTCTCTGAAGGGCCTATTATGTAAAGCATTAACGAGATGTTTTGGGAGTTGATTTGTGGAGTGAATAGCAGACACATACGGTAGTCCAATTTTCCAAGATCAGCATCTTTCTTTTGACATTTGTATCTAAATTTAGCCAGAATTTTCCAAAAGCAGTATATCTTACTTTTGACATTTCTATCAAAATTTAAGATACAGCTGGCTGGAAAGAGTTGAGAGCTGAGACAGCCAAGGAGAGGAAGAGGTTGTTAGCTTTTAACGGTTTAAGATTAGACACGAGTTCATCTTATTCTACAAAGGCATGGTCGCATGGCATTCTCCAATTTCCTCATGATTGGATCAAACCCCATCTCGTTTTTCTTCTTTGCTTCAAAGAGTTGGGACACTTTCTCCTTTTCGCAAGCTTCGGGAATTCTATATAGGAGCATGTTTTATGTGGCAGGAAAAAATATAGCCTAAATTAGACTTTCCCGCACTTAAATCAGAATTTAGTTGTAGTTTTTCCCCAAAAGTCAAGTTCCATTAACGAAAGCACTGCTCTTCAAAGTCTATATCTGATATGCACGTGCATATTGATCTAAACAGACCAAAGGGCCAATAATCAGGTTTAGAACAGCATGCACTTTTTATGCTTTTTATTTTACTTTCTTTTCTTTTGGCTAATCAAATGGGATTTTACTGAGCCCAAATGAAAAAATATTTAATGGACTACTAATAACTAAACATCCAAGAATGCAAAGGCATCATCAAAGCTTAATTTGAGCAAACGTGAAAAAAAGGATTCAGAATACTACATAAATACTGAACAAACTTTGAGAACCATAAAATGAAAATGATAAAGCAGGTGATAAAAGCCAATGGTAATTTATGACCGATTTTACATAGGATTTCGGAAACTGAAAACAATCTACTGTCTGTTTGTAGTTCAAGTGCAACATATTAATACAGCGCTATATACATAGAGATCAGCATCATACTTAATCTAATACAGTCCATCCATCTACATGTATAGAAGGCGGAAATGGGATTATGCAGCGTATTAAAGAAACCAGGAGAAATCAAGATGAAGTAACTCTTTGATCCTTCCTTGTTTCTGTTTATGCAGCACGATAAAAGCAACAAGGAGAAACCAAAACCCTCTTACTCTTTGATCCTTCCTTGTCTTTGTTACCTCTGCATAAAAGCTTAATGCATACTTAAGCACTGCCCCTCATACCAAATTTCCCAAAAGGAAAGTGAGATTTAGCAGCAGTGCGCTTCAATGCCTTCACTCCTAATGGATTGTCCTTGCTCTGTTGCAAACAGGAAACTATGTAAGCAACAAACTAAAAAATATAACGTGACAATAAATTTCAGAGATTAGGGACTTATTAGACCCTGCAAAATTATCAGAAAAGCTCCAAAGAGTCTGAATCAAATCAACATGCAGGTACTAACTGAAATAACTTATCAAGTTCCTTGAGATGATAAAATTATTTTCCTATTGGCATGATGCCATAAAATCCCCATATCAGCAGAGCTAAGAATGTTAAATAGTACAAGTTAAGTTGATCTTACCAACAAGCAGAGCCCTGCATTGACGTCGCAGACTGGGAAGTCATGTGGGCAACAGCTATAGCTGTCATCACAGCAGGTAGCAGCCTCAAGAGGGCAACATCCCCATTCGAGGCAAGACGATCCAAAGTCAAAAGTGCAGCAGCAGGTGCTGCTTTCGGGACAGGAATAGTAATTATCACAGACTTGTGGAGGCTTTACTGGAGATGGAGGAGATGGACCGGGGTTGGGGGGATTTTCTCCTGACTTGATTGGGTAAGAAGCCTCCATCGCAATTCCACATATGCCTGTTCTTGCACCCAGCAGATTGCGCTTCATCCTGATATAGCCTTCTTCTCCCCAACTAGCACCCCATGAGTTTCTCACAATCCAGTAATCAACACCATTATCTGTGCCATATCCAACAACCGTAACACCATGGTCCAACGCTGTACCACATCTCCCGGAAAATACACCCTGATGAAATCAAGGAAAACAAAAATTTATTTATCAATTCTTTGCTACATTGATTGAACTTTGTACTCACTGATTCGTACAGCTGGAAAATACTAATGCAAAATGCTTAAAATCAGTAGGCTGAAAAACTTTGGACTTACTGATTCATACAACTGAAAATCCCTGCCACCTCCTTCAATGGCAACGGCAATTGGCTGATTTGCAGCTGCCTTTTGCAATGCAATCTCGTTGTATTCTGGAACATCTTCGTAATCATCAATGGTCACCACATGTGCGTTTTTCTGTAAAAGACCAACAAAAAAAAAAGGGATGAGGACGTATCATTCCTTCTATTCTAGTTTGTTCAAAAGACATTTTTTGTCCTAGCATTCTCTTTATCCATTTTAAGAACAAATACCAACCCTGTACTGGTCGCATCTGCCATCGTGACCTTTGTAAGGATAATCATCTTCAGAGTCAATTCCACCATTGTTGAGGATGAACTCAAAAGCGTAGTCCATTAAACCTCCATTGCATCCTTCGTTATATGAAGTATCACAATCTACCAGCTCTTGTTCAGACAGTGAGATGAGCTTGCCAGTAACTATCTTATTTATCCCTTCCACTGAAGAAATCGTTGCGAAAGCCCAGCAACTCCCTTCAAAATATCATATCCGATTGTTATAAAATATAACATAAGATCACAGCACATAGGAAGCAAAACAAAACTACTCCTTCCTTCTTTAGGATCTGCCACTAAAAAAATCTTTTAAAGTGTTTTTTGTTGAATAAAGAAGAGATCTCTTATTAGGATCATAGGCCTGTACCACGCTGCATTGCAACAAAGCAGTAGCAGGGTATACCAAACTCGAAACGAAACTCCAAAACTCACTGGTGTGGTGGTTCGATGATCTTTTTCCCACTAAACTACAACCATCGGTAATGGGTTGATGGTATACCTAGTGTTCAAAGGCAATCATTTCCAACTTCCAAGGTTGAGTGTTATCGAAAAAAATAAAAAGAAATGATGATTCATTTGAAGCTTAAGAGAAAAGTGATAATTTTAATTTAATTTAGTATTGGCCATATTAAAATTTAACTCTATCTAAAAACTAAAAACACAAAAAATCTAAAAAAAGCTCTTTTAAATGTGAGGTGGAATGTTAAAAAAAGTTATTAAAAAAATTATGATCTACTTTTCATCATCTTAAACTTAAAAATTTAGAAGATATGGTAATTCTACTTTACATAACATATTTTGGCTAAGAAAGTAATTTGAAAGAAAAATCTATACTTGTTAACTTTGGTAAACATCAACTGTTTTATCGAAAATACTAAAATCTATGTTAGGACTAAATCATCGATCTGTGGAATCATCATATATGTATTATGATTAATTGTGTTTGTAATGTTTTATATCGAAATCAAGCAATAATTTAAAAAATAAATAAATAAATAAAAGATGAGAGATTTTTTTATGAATAATAAAAAATGAGTTTTGGATGTAATTAATGCAATAAGACACCCAAAAGGCCCACCAAACACTGTGATATGTTCAATCCTAGATCCTAAGGTCTGCTCTCTAACAACAAGATTCTTCTATCATTTCTTCCTAGGTCTGCCTTCTCTAACAATAAGATTATTCTATCTTTTACCAACAAAAAACAAGATTCTTCTATCACTTCTTTTGTTTTTATCCCCTTTCCCACTTAATTCACTCCAGAGAGAAAGTTACTCCCAAAATATTCAAAAGCATAGAAATAAATAATAAAAAATTATGCAGAGTATAATTTTTAATAAAAAAAGAAGAAGTCTAAACTCCATTAATCTCCGATCTCATCGCTCACAGCTTCAATAATCCTCTTTGACTTTTACCACCAAACCAAGTAAAAGGTAAAAGGAGATTCTCACAACTCATTTGTTGCAGAAAAGAAAATATTATATTCCCAAAACTACCCTTCAAGGTAAGCCATCTATTTCTGCACCGTCACGTATTATTTATTATTTATTACTGTTTTGTTTAAAAAAAACCAATAATTAGGAAAAATAATTAAAAGGAAAACAGCAATAATCGAAATAATAATAATAAAATAAATAAGAAATATATTATACTAGTGAAGAAACGCACCACAGCTTCCTTGGTCTTTGATGTCGAGAACAGCACCTTTCTTCCTCCAGTCAACGGACTCCGGCAACTTATCGCCGACTTGGGGTGCGTAGCGATTGCTGAGCTTCTTCTCCCGAATGGATTTTTTGGTACCCAGGTACCTGGACCGGTACTCCTCGTTGGTCAGATCGGCGAACCGGGTGAGACCGAGCTTGTAGGTGTGGTCCTGAGCGTTGTGCTCATCGATGTAGCGGAGGTTGTCCTTGAAGATGTCAAACCTCTTGTCCTTCTCTCCCAAGGCGTTGGAGGCCTTGCCGTGCTTGGCTAGCCACGCCTCGTACATGCTCATCATCTCGTCGTCGCTCCTCCAGCTCGATCTGTCAGCGTGGCTCTCGTCGTAAGCGATGATCGACATGTCGCGGGCCGATGATACGGCGAACAGAGCAAGGAAGAGGGTGGCCATGGCCACAGCCCTAAAAGATCTGTAGGAACCCATTGTTCTTGTCTGAGAAAAGAGGAAAGCGGAATGAGAAAACTGTGAGAGGTAAAGGTGCCCTTATAAAGCCAAAAGCATGATGGCTGGTCTTCTTTTATTGTTTTATTGAATATTTATTGATAAATGAATCATGACACATTGACACCTAGAGGAATAATATTTTAATTTAAATAACGTGCGTCTTTATTTTTTATTGGTGTTAGAAAATTGAAGAAAAATAAAAAGTAAGAATTCCCTTTGTAGAGTGAAGAAATGAATAGCTGACGAAAGGCGGAAATAGCCAAAGTACGCGAGGGAGGAGATTAGGCGAACATGGATGAGATATGAAACCGAACCAGAGAAATAGGAGCTCTGAGAAAACAGAGCAAGTGTCACGCGCCTCTTGGCATACAGTGTCCCAACACATTCGTATTTTGACTGCAGTTAATCTCTAAATTTCACTCACGTGCTGCTTATGAGCGTAGTTAAAGCGGGTGGGTAGGACCAAAGACTTTTCGATCCCTCACTGTGCGAATTGAGATTGGCCACGTCCTCTGACATGGTTGGATGCCTTCGATGAGTGGACGACTGAGACTGCTCCTTTGTCTTTTTTCAGTAGGACCCACTGAAAAGTTTGGAGACGCTTTCGTCTTATTTTGTTGTCCCTTTGCAGCTTCTTTATTTTCTGTTTTTACCATTCTGTATTGGCTTTTTTCCAATTTTATGATTTTTTTACTCTTTAATCTATTAAATAAACATATAAGGCAGCATAGAAATTTTAAGTCTCCCCTCCCATGATGTCAATTTTGTTTTAGCGTTCTCTTGCTTTGCATTCAACTAGAGATATTATTTTTTTTTCAATCAATTACAAAATTATGGTATAATTTATTTTGTCAAAATTATATTATTTTTTCTTTACCTATATATATATTTAATTCGTCAAATACATATATATTTAATCGGAATACAGTGTTACTACATGTGATTTGAAAGTATCCATAATTCTTTAAATTATAACCGACTACAGACCACAGTAAGCTTGTTGCTTTTTTTTTTTTTTTGGTAAATCAGTAAGCTCGTTGCTTAAACATTAAAAATCTCCACAATATAGGCAATTATTGTTAATGCCAATCTTTAACATTTCTTTCATGAAAAAAAAAATATCTCCACATTTGCTCAGTCCAAAAAAAATCTCTACAATTACACTTGTTGCACTATATTAATATTTATTAAAACCTCACAAATTTTTTTTTTAATACACCTGTACACCACAAATAATTTCGTATGGATATTAATATTTTTTTGATGAATTGTATAAATATTTTTTTATTATAAATTGGAAGAGAAAATTTAAGTTGGTATCCATATTCATATTTCTCTTTTGATGAATGGTATCAATATATTTTTTTATAAATTTGAAGAGAAAATTTTGTATTAAAAAAAAATTCTGATCTAAAAATATATTCACAATGAGATGGGCCAAGTTTCATTAATTGAAAAAATACAAGCGCATTAGTTGTTACTTTGCGTCACGGAATATTAATAGGCATAGATATTTTGGCAATGGTCGCTTTTTTTTTATTGGGTAAACATTGGCAATGGTCGCTTTCTTGTGAAAGAAGCATCGTTCATTTTCATTGGCCCCCATTCCTGCTAAGTAGACTTTCTTAGGGTGCTGTTTGGATGCTCAATAAGATATCATAGCATTGCAGATTTTTAATTGCCTTTTTATTATTATATCAATTTCCAATAAATTTTCAGTAGATGATATAATATGAATGTATTATTATCATTGCCAATGTATAATTAATTTTATGATTACCAAAAAAGATATATTATTAATTTTATGGAATCCACAGATACTTTATACATAGTACAATGTTAATGACTGTAATTTAATATCAAAATTAAGTTTTAAAAAAGTTTGATAACAAAAATAAAAATAAAAAAGAATTATAACTAACTGTTGATAATTGGATAGAAAAAGAGGTTCAGAAAAAAATTGTGATTGATAATAAGATTTGCTAAAGTGTTTTCGCTTAAGTTTTTAAATATAACCTCTATTTAAATGTGCAAATTATCATATAATTTTGATTTGAAAAACAAGTTATCTTTAAGAAAATATTTTGCTTTGAAATAAATTTATAAATATGGATGAACAAACTCTAAATTTCTCTTCCTATATGATCTTTGTGGTTTTTTTATTAACTTTATATTTGCTTTTCATATATATAGTTTATGATATGTTTGAGAATCAGTTTTCAACATAAAATGGTTTCGCATATGTATGAAGTGCTGATAATGTCATGTTAATTCGCAATTTAAAATTAAATTTTAATTTAATATATAACAATCTTTAGCAATTATCATATCAATAGATATTCAACAGCTAACATTCAAGCTAAATTGAAAACTATATTTTGATTAAATTAAAATTATACAGTTGTTTATATGAGAGTTTTAATATTTGATCTAACCACCAAAAGGATAAGCTGCAGTTGGTATTTATATATTGTGATTTTAAAATTTTAATATAAGATCATAAGTTTAAAAAATTAAGATTAAAGTTTAAATGTCGTTTTCTACTTTTTTGGTAAAAAATAAAAAAAATAAATCTATTTTTAATGATAAAAAAATCTGCGTTTCTATTTATTTTTTAATTTAGGAAGAGGAGAAGATGTTTTATATTTATAAAAAGAATAAATGTACATTAGTATTGTATTGTTTGATAAATTTACATATTAGATATTTAAATTTCAAGTGTATTATATTAAGCTTTTAATTTACATTATATGCTACATTATACTCTAAAATTTTAAGTGTATCACATTAAATTTTCAATTTTTATTTTATGCTACATTATCTCTAAATTTTACTACTATGTAGTTTGATAAATTTACATATTATAAATTTTATTTATATATGTTCTACCTTAAAACCATCAAAAGCTTAAAATATAATTCGATAAATAAGCTTTAGCGCTTCTTCAAAACACACAAAGTTAATATTTGTATTTTAATTTTTATACTTCTAATAAAAAAAGAAGTTGACGTCGTTTTTCATCTGTTTATAAAATTTTAGTGAGAGTCTAATGTGGTAAAAAATATAAATTAGAAGTTTCATATGATACACTTGAAATTTTAAATTTAGAGTACCTTAAAGTTCAAAAACTTGCATATTAGATCATCTATTTATATTTGTTCTTCTATAAAACTATCATAAGTCTAAAATATCAATCGGTAGATAAGACTTATCAAAAAAAAAATCGATAGATAAATTTCAACGTCATTTTAACTTGTAGAGTTAACGTTCAAGTTTTAATTTTCATACTTATGATTAAAAAAAAGAGTTGAAGTCGTTTATCATTTGTTTGTAAAAAATTAGTGAGAGTCTAATGTGATACAAAATATAAATTGAAAGCTTCATATAATACACTTGAAACTCAAATGTCTACTATGAAATAGAATATAAATTGAAAGCTTTGTACCTGTTTGATAACTCATTCATTTATGGTTTTTAATTTTGAAAACTAAAAATGAAAATGCGTTTGATAACCATTTTCATTTTTTTTAAACAAAAATTATTTTTACTTTTCTTTAACAAACAAAAAACGTTAAAAAAAGTCATTTTCATTTTCAGTTTTTTTTTTTTTTTTTTTTTTTTTTTTTTTTATTTTTAAATTTAATTCAACNTTTTTTTTGGTCATTTACAATGTCAAAATACAAGACAACTCGAATAAGGTTTGAAACTGAGACCACCAATACTGGCATCGTCCAGATGTTGCTGAGATTGCCCCAGTTAGGGCCAAAGTTTGGGACTGCCCGGTCGGGCAGGAAGCCAGGATAGCACAATCGGAGCTGGAACCCGGGACTGCCAAGTAGGGACTTGAACTCGGGATCTCTTAGTTGAAATGGAACCAGGGACTGCCCGGTCGAGGCTGGAACCTGGGACTGCACGGTCTGGGCCAGAACTCGGGACCGCCCAATCGAGGCTGTAATTCAGGACTGTCCGATCTGGGCCTGAACTTGGGACCGCCTGTCGAGCCAGGACCCGGAACTGCCCGGGTCGGGGCTGGAACCTGGGACTGCTCGGTCAGGCCGGAACTCGGGACTGCTCGGGTCAGGGTCGGAAATCGGGACCGCCCGATCCGGTCGGAACCCGGGTCTGGCTAGAACTTAAGTCCGCTCAATCGAGGCCAAAACCCGAGGCTCCCCGGTTAGGCCGGAACCCAAGACTCCTCTGTTGAGGCCGAAACTCGGCACTGCCCAGTAAGGCCGGAACCCAGGACCTCCCAGTCGAGCCAGAATCCGGGACTGCCCAGTCAGGGCCAGAATCCAGGACCGCCCAGTTGAGGCTAGAACCTAGGACTGTCCGGTTGAGGATGAAACTCGGGACAGCTCGAGTCGGGCTGGAACCAGGGACCTCCCGGTCGGGGCCGGAACCTGGGACTACCCGGTAGGACCAAAACCCGAGACTGTCCAGGTCGGGGCTGGAACCCAGGTCCTCCTCGGTAGGGCTAGAACCCAGGTTCGCCCGGTCGAGGCCGAAACCCGGGGCTCCCCGGTCGGGCCGGAACCCAAGAGTCTGCAGTTCAGGCCGAAACCCGAGATTAGCTGAGTTGGACTGGAAATCGAGCTAAAAACTGTTTAAATTTATTTGTAATGTTTTAAAAAAAATACAAAAATTAATAAAAAAAATAATGGTTACCAAAAATAATTATTTAAAAAAAATCAAAAATAGTTATTGTTTTTTATTTTTTTCCTTTTAACAAAAACACAAACTACAAATCAAAAACCAAAAACTATAAACCATAAACCAGAAATCATAAACAAAAACTAAAAACTAAAAATGAAAACTAAATGGGTTAATAAACGGACCTTTAATTTGATACACTTAAAATTTAAAAGCATAATATAGCATAAACTGTAAATTAAAAATTTAATATGATACATTTAAAATTTAAAAATTTAATATACAAATTTATTAAATTACAAACTACTAAAATGCATTTAATTTTTTATAAGAATACGTATAAGATAAATTTGGTACCATGGATTAAAAGGGCAGAATTGTATTGATGAGACTTATACGGTGTTAGCAACGCTTTTTTTTTTTGTTGGTAAATTACGGTGTTGGCAATACTGATGCGTTAATCTAGGTCCATAAAATGATATAGGTCCCACCATGTAATACTCTATGCACAGGATAATGTTGCACTTTACTCTTTTTTTTCTTTTTTTTCCTCAAACACTGCTCCTTTCATGCATGCACTCTGTAAAAAGAAAAATCATTTTCTTTGTTAACGCTTGCAGTATACTTGTTTATGTTTATTCACCAAAAAAAAAAAAAATACTTGTTTATGTTTTGTTCTTTATTATTATTAGATTGAGTAAAAATGTCATTTTCTTTATTTTTTTAATATTATATAATTTTAGATGATGTAATTATTATTATGAATAATGATTAAAATTTCACTTTAATATATTTAAAGACAATGTAAGTATTTAAGAAAATCGGTTCTAATATTATAAAATAATGATAAATTTAATTTTTGTTNTTGTAGTATAAACTATTTGTTATATAAATAAGTCAGTACAAACATAAATATATCGGTATAAACACGGCATGATAAATAAATAAATTGGCACGAATAGAATCAGAATTACAAATGAGCTAACGTTTAATTGGCATTGTCAGCTCTGCTCGGCATATTTGACACATCTACCAACCTACATTCAGTCTATTTCACACTAAAAAAAATAAAAATATGTAGTCATAATGTCTTGCACATTTGTATTTAGTCGCAATGTTTTGTTCAATGTTTGATAGCAAACCTCTTGGTAGAACTTACAAAAAATAAGAGTACTTTTTTCTTTTTATATTTAGGATTCTTTCGATCCAGCACGAAAGCCCGAAATTTCAGAAAGAATAAAAATGTGGACTCAGTATCTTAGAAAATGGGCCTCGTAAAATAACGAGCCTTCTCCAATTAAAAGTGCAGGTGCAGCAAAAGAATGGTAGCCAAAAAATATATATATTTTTTTGGTAAAAGGTAGCCAAAGAATTGGTTTCAACTTTAAGGGCGGAAAAAAAATTCCTTACTTTAGGAGAAATCAAACTTTTGAGACTGTGAGAGTGAGATCATACATGTAGCTCCCTATATAATTGTGTCTGATAAGTTTGATACTTCAAAATTTCCTGAGGTTGACTAAAATCCTTTATATATATCAAAATAATTCTTTTTATAGTAATTAAATTTCAAGTACCAAAAGTCAACCTCTATAGAAAGGGATAAAAAATAAATGAATAAATTATGGTCTATCCTAATTTCATCTATGGAACACTGTCAGGTCTTACAGTCTCTACACGATATGAGTCATCAATCCGGCAGTGATGATCAATTGAAGAACCTATAGGGGATAATTGCTTTAATTCGTTTTACAGATGTTAATAAACAAAATTTTACAAGTCGTCCAAAAATAACACAAAATTTTTACGAGCAAAGATTTTTATTAGTCAAATTATATAGCCTAAATCTCCACTGTCAATAAACATTCAAATTATTAAAATACTATTGAATTTGCTAAACATGTGCATGCACCATGCATTTTGCTTAAAACATTTTCAAGCCAATTAATGTAATTAATTCCCACATTATTTTTACCATACTATTTGATAAATAATTTAACATCTTTAGCATTATTATTTTATTATTTCATTCATTTATGACAGATAAAAATTAAATAAAGCACAGGAACGATATATAGCTAGTATATCCTATATTACTCATTGTTTTATTGATCAGGGTGCTAACTGGAAATATATGAAATAGATATATCATCATCATCGTCAAAGTACTTAGGAAAACTTGTTATCCACAAATGTCTCGATCGGGTATAGGAGATGAATGATTAAGTCCCTTGATCAGAGAAATCCCACTAGAAAAAAATTCACCCACTACTTCAGAAATATTAGTGGGCAGTCATACTAGAGGTTGATAACCAAGAACGAGTGTGTGTGTGATAGTGTGTCTATATATATATAATATACCTAAAATAATGAATGCAAATTTCATTTATGAATGTGGCCCTGAACGTGTCCAGTCTCAGCTAGAGTTTCCGTACGTTCTGACAACTTGCTTTGGAACACCAACCATATATACTACTCAACGGAAAGAAAACAACTGTATAAGACTTCCAAAATTAACTTCCACTGATATACAAATCATGATTTAGCATCTTTGATTTTTGGAATGCACATACAAAACCACTTTATAAATAACCCAACAAATCTCATTACTAAAATTTAGCTAGGTTTAGATGTGCTATCATTTATATGTTCGCCACACCTTTTATTTTATTTTTAATTTTTTCAAAAAAACCAAATTTATCTTACTGTTTTCAAAAAAAAAAAAGGTTTAATTAGTACTTTATCTTTAAGGGTATTTTTGGGACGCTTGACTACATTGGGTTAGTGCTTTCTCATGGCAAATTAATTGACAAAGAATTAAAACCAGATAAACGGGAAAAACAAAAAGGTAAAAGGGAGAAGTTCGATATATCATATATTCAATCTGAATTTAGCTGTAGCTATAGCATGATGGTTAGAAAGTAAGTGGGGAATATATATAATTGAACACATACATAGACCTCTCTTTGGTTTGAGATTGACATGTTGTTTTTAGTTCACATTCTTTTATCTTCATTCATATCGGACTCGAGATGTAATGTCACTTTTTTTTCCTTTTTTTTTTTGTGTAGAATGGAGAGAAAAAAAAAATTTGAACACATACGTAGACCTCTCTTTGTGATGAGATTGACATGTTGTTTTTAGTTCACATTCTCTTATCTTCATCATATCGGACTAGAGATGTATTGTCCCCCTTATTTATTTATTTTTAAAGTAGCAAAGAGTTAAAAAAATGATGTGAAATTTTATTAAAAATATCTTTTTAACAGCTAATTTTCTTGTATAGTAGATATTTTCAAAGAAGAGCTTTTATTTAAAATATAATTGTTATTTAGTTGTCACTTAAAAAAATATTTTTAATTTTTAGTAGACCGTTTGACAAATATAATTTCAAAAGTATTTTTGACTCTTTATTTATTATACATAAATTATTTAACTAACAATTTTTGAACATAATAGAAATTTTAATATAATAATAATGGCAAAATTTGTTGTAGAAAAAATTTAATGCTATGTTTAATTTTTTCGTATAAGTTGAAAAAAGCTTTTTTTAAAAAAAGTTTAAAATTTAAGCTTCTCCAAACTGGCTTAAAAAATTTATTTTTTAGTTAACAATCACTTATTAACTTGTGTGGCAAATACTTATTTTTTTAGCATAAATACTTATAGCCATTCAAATAAAGTTTTTGGACTAAAAAACTATACCAAAACGGAGCTGTATGTATGTATGTGTGTGTGTGTCAGGTCATAGTTTTGAATCACCCAATGATAAAATGTTTTGCTTTTTGTTATTTTTGATGATCATTATCAGTGGAACTGCATATTATATAACAAATTTTAATTAAAAATATTTTATTATATTTTATTTTTATAATAATATGATCCTAATAATAAAAAAATAAATTTTTTTAATAATAACCACTTAAAATGCTACATATCATATAAATTTCATTAATAATTCATCATTAATGATGACAAATTGCATTTTCAATGATAAAAGAAAATAATAACATGAGCCAAAATTTGAGTAAAGAATCTCAAGCCAAATGAATCACTCCTAAAATAATTTTCAGAAGAAGTTAAGAAGCATAATTAAATTGAATTCCTCTTTACTTATTCATATTTCCATGGATGTGTATGATAAAGAAATGGAAAAAAGAAAAGAATACAACGGTCAAAAAGCTGCAATTTTGGGACACTAGTACTGTCGGAGCACTATAGATGGGTTTGGGTATTAGGTAGTGACGGTGCATCTTTATACATATTTTGGACCACCACTATTGGTGAAAAAGTAACATACAATGGAGGACCTAAATTTTTTGTTGATTTGTAGCCCAAGAGGGACCATCACAAAGTCAAATCACTTCCAATCGCCTTATATATATATCTATCTATATATATATAAAGTGGGCAACTCGCATTATCTATATCAGTGCTTTTGTTAGCATGCACTTATATAAGTTATATTGCTATCCTTCTCAAATTATAGCTCTTTGTTACTTCTTAGGAGGATTTCTATAATTCCCTTGTGCAGGGAATATTAGCCTTTTATTTGCTTTTCATTTTTTTGAGGTAATTTTATTTGCTTTATTTATTTATTATATATATAAAAATCATATATTATTTTTCAAATACTAACTTTATACTTTTAAAATAAGAAAAATAATATTTTAGTACATAGTATAGACTTTGTTTATAATTCACAAGGGACATGCGGAATATGCTTGAACCGGTACTTTAACTCTTGGCCTATGTTATTTCCAAGTTAATATAAGACTGGCTTATATTAATTAGTAGCCAAGCTAACCAGCTGAAAGGAGGCCAAGCTCTGCTTCAGTTTCAAGCCAATAGCTTTTAGAAACAAGCTAGTACGGGACACCAAAATTAGATAAATCTCTATTTCTATTCAAATCAAAGACCGACCAACAAAGCAAACAGTAGTTCATAGATATTTACTAAGTCATATCATCAAAGTGGATGGGGATTGAACTTCCATTATTTATTCACTACTACTAAAAGCATAAACTATTCATTTTCTGCATGCCTGCATTTTTCTATGTGCAAAAAAAAAAAAAAATTAATATGTTAGAAACATGGTATTCATTCTTTTAAAAAAANATATGTTAGAAAATTATTGATATGATAAATATTAAAGATTATCATTTGTCCATCATTTAAGATATTATTAGTGTTCGCATATTCTCACCTTAATATGTTGAAAGTATATATTCATTAATAATCATAACTTTATTTATATTTATGCCTTCCCCCGTTTTAGGTAGCTGGCTAGGTAAGCATTTTTTTAAGTGGAAAAAAAAAATAGCATTTTGAGTGCTTGATTAAAATGATGTCTGAGTAAGGTATGTATGTTGTAGATTAATTGGGCAACAAGATTGTCATATTTAGCCTAACAAAAAGGAAACCTTGAGCATCTCCAATTGTTTTTTTCATTGGAATTTATGTGGCAGAATAAA
>QANX01004925.1:0-31116 GCA_003254975.1 Ochetophila trinervis
TCATAAAATTTTATTAAAAAAATCATATTTTTTTATAAATTTCTGTTATTTTTTTGTACATTTTTATAGATATTTCGATTCATATTTTCGTATACCTTCAATATCATATTTTCGTATACCTTCAATATTTTGGTAGATATATCGATTTTTTCACGGTATAATGCCTTTCAACATTTTTACTTTTTAAACCAACGCCTTTTGAATTTTATAAACCGTACAGTATCAAAACAGAACTTTAATGGTAAATTATATTAAGCAGATGAGAGAAGGAGAATTCCCTTAGGTACCGTGAACACATGCACTTTAAAATGGTGAGTGAGAACTGAGAAGAACTATGAAGGTCTGTCATGGTATGGAGTGAATGTGAATCGGCAATAACAAAATACTGTTTTGTTTGAGTCCCATGGAGTGGAATTTCAACAAACAAAATAGCAATGAAAAAATGCAATTCTCTGACACTCAAAACGACACCTCGCAGCAGTTCTGAGCTATTTTTAGTCTCTAAAAACACAAACAGACGTATACATTTACACGAAGATTAGTCTTTCGTTTACATCCACAGCACACCAGAATCAGTACATCCTTCTGCATCAATGCCATAACCAAATGTAGCCGCTTAACAAATTCTTGTTGTGTTTGTTGTTTGTTTTTTTTCTTTTTGGTTTATGTTTGTAAAATTATATATATATATATATATGGCGGGATTACAAAAGCAAATTAAGCAATGGAAGGAGGGAAGGTCTCGTCGTCTTCTTCAGGGCCGACGAGTCAGGAAGGTGGAGAAAGAAAACGACATGTAGCAGTTAAAGTTGAGGACCAGAAGGTCCCCTTTTATAAGCTCTTCACGTTTGCTGACTGGCTTGATATGGTGTTGATGACTGTCGGTACTTTAGGTGCTATGGCAAACGGCATGACTCAGCCAATGATGACTCTCATCTTTGGTAAGCTTATCAACACGTTCGGTTCCTCCCATTCTTCCCAAGTCGTTCACCAGGTTTCAAAGGTAAACATTCTTTCTTTATTTATCTCTTTTTTTTATTTTTATTTTTTTTTCTTTTTCTTTTTTTTTGTGTTTAATGTGTTTGTGTTAATGCTTAGTTAGTAATTTTGATCAAATTCGGAATTTAAATTGGTAATGCATATATGTCTGTTTGTAACTTGTTTGATTTTTAAAGAAACAGTAACTTTTACCACTGAAATTCCCCATAAAGGCATGGAATAAGTTTCTATATGGTGTTGAAGATATAATTGTTGAACTGAATTATATGGGAATCACTGTAAAATGCACTTCAAATCCAACTCATGACATTGATCACAGTTGAGCAGCTCGGACTTATCAGCGACTGCCACTTGGTTGTGTAGCAAATGGCAATGCATTAATTCAAGCATAATAACCATGGCTTTTTATAATTTAATGTTTTACCCTGTTTTACTTATATTTAATTGCTTGCGCGCATTAGTTTTACCACGTTTTACTGCAATGATAATTAATTAACATCATCACAGCTTGTATTTTTGGTGATTTTCAGGTTTCTTTAAACTTTGTAATGTTGGCAGCTGGTTCGGGCATTGCTTCCTTTCTCCGTAAGTAATTCAAGTTCTAATCCTCAAACTTTCTCCTTCATATATGCAATATTAATTTTGTGTCTGTATTAATATTAATGTAGTTTTGATTAACTAATTTGTTACAGTATGCACAGGTTTCATGTTGGATGGTGAGTGGAGAAAGACAAGCCACACGCATTCGAGGTCTGTACTTGAAGACAATACTAAGACAAGACATTGCGTTCTTTGACACCGAAACTAGTACTGGTGAGGTGATTGGAAGAATGTCTGGTGATACAATTCTCATTCAAGACGCCATGGGAGAGAAGGTCATAATTGAATTGCTTCTTCTCTCCATTATTCATTTTCTATTTTCCATCTTAATAATTATATCTTTGAACAATTCATGACAGGTGGAGAAGTTCATACAGCAGATTACGACTTTCTTCGGCGGATTCATCATTGCGTTTATCAAAGGCTGGCTTCTTGCTCTGGTTTTGCTCTCATGTATCCCTTGCATTGCTCTTGCTGGTGGACTTATGGCAACCGGGATAGCGAAAATGTCAACCCGTGGACACCTTGCTTATGCTGAAGCTGGCAATGTAGTAGAGCAAACAGTGGGATCCATTAGAACAGTAAGACTGCTTGAATATTATTGTCTTTTTACAACCTTTTTCTTTATCTCTTAACTCTCCTAACCTCTGTTTCTAAATTTATGCGAAGGTGGCATCCTTCACGAGGGAGAAGCGAGCTATTGAAAAGTACAACAAGAAGCTTGCGGTTACCTACAAAGTGTCGACTAAACAAGGACTGGTATCCGGATTTGGAATGGGTACAATTCTTGTAGTTTTGTTTGGAACTTATGGACTTGCCGTTTGGTATGGATCCAGATTGATTATTGAGAAAGGATACAATGGAGGAACTGTCATTAATGTAATGTTTGCTATCATGACTGGAGAAATGTAAGTTTATCCATGTATATGCATTATATATTTTAGTATCATATATATATATATATATATATATTCATCATTTTATATATGATTTTTGGATTCTGGGTTCATCTGGATTAGGTCATTGGGCCAGACATCTCCATCTATGAATGCATTTTCTTCAGGGCAGGCTGCTGCTTATAAAATGTTCGAGACAATCAAACGAAAACCAAAAATTGATGCTTACGAGACTGGTGGGATTGTCCTGAAAGACATTCAAGGTGAGATTGAACTTAAGGATATATACTTCAGATACCCTGCTAGGCCAGATGTGCAAATCTTTGCTGGATTCTCATTGCATGTTCCAAGTGGTAAAACTGCTGCTTTAGTTGGTCAAAGCGGCAGTGGGAAATCAACAGTAATCAGCCTACTAGAAAGATTCTATGACCCAGATTCTGGTGAAGTTTTTATAGATGGTATTGATTTGAGAAAGTTTCAGCTTAAATGGATAAGGGAAAAGATTGGGTTGGTTAGTCAAGAACAAGTTCTGTTTGCAACTTCTATAAAAGAAAATGTTGCATATGGAAAGGAAAATGCAACTGACGAGGAGATAAGAACAGCAATTGAGTTTGCTAATGCAGCCAAATTTATTGACAAGCTTCCCATGGTAAATCCCACTTCATTAATTCGGGTTACTAACAATCCTAATTCAGGTTGTTACTTTTATGTTGATAATCAAGATGGTTGGATTTTGGTTTAATTACAGGGATTGGAGACATTGGCTGGTGAACATGGAACACAAGTTTCTGGTGGGCAAAAGCAAAGAATTGCAATTGCAAGGGCCATTTTGAAGAATCCAAGAATCCTCCTTCTTGATGAAGCAACAAGCGCTTTGGATGCTGAGTCTGAACGCATTGTTCAAGATGCACTGGAAAGAGTTATGGAAAATCGAACAACCGTAGTTGTTGCTCATCGTTTGACAACAATTAGGAATGTTGACATTATAGCTGTGGTGCATCAAGGGAAACTTTTAGAGAAGGGTAAAACTGAAACCTCTGCATTCCTTTCAAATATCCAAACAAAAACCATACTGAACATTTTTAAAAACAAAATGATTTTTCAGGAACTCATGATGAGTTGATCAAAATTTCAGAAGGAGCTTACTCCCAACTAGTTCGCCTACAAGAAATAGCTCATGAAACAGGAGGTGCTCAAGCCTCTAACTATGATTCCAAATATTTTAGTTTTGAAATCAATAAGAGCATGATAAGGTAAGGGAGCTCTTTGAGAAGTTCTATGAGAAGGTCTTTATCCCCTGGTCACTCTTGCGTTCTTAACTTTGGTTTTCCAAGCCCAAATCATTTTCCTGAATCTGAAGGACATGAGGAGTGTAGCACAAAAAATGAGGTAGATCCTAAAATGAGATAATCTGATCCACTCAAAAGGTTAGCCTACCTAAACAAGCCTGAGGCACCAGCCTTTATTTTTGGAACTATTGCTGCAGGAATACAAGGTTGTATTCTCCCTGTATTTGGCCTTCTTTTGAGTTCCATTGAAATGTTTTTCAAACCTCCACATCAGCTAAGGAAAGATTCCAGGTTTTGGTCACTTATATTTTTGGGATTGGGTATCGTTGGTCTTCTGGTAGCTCCAGTCCAGAGTTTCTTCTTTGGAGTTGCAGGTGCAAGATTGATAAAACGAATTCGTTCCATGACTTTTGAGAAGGCTGTGCACCAAGAAATCTGTTGGTTTGATGATCCTGCAAATTCCAGGTACCTCATTTTGAAATTTTGAATTTCATTAGGGAATTAAGAAAATATACTAAAATCCTTTAAAAGTTCGAAATCATCAAATCACATGAAATATTTTTACACTTGTACACAGTGGTGCAATTGGTGCAAGGTTATCTTCGGATGCAGCAACGGTGAGGAGTCTTGTTGGTGATGCCTTGGTAATGGTGGTCCAAAATATGGCAACTGTTGTGGCAGCATTAATCATAGCATTCACAGCTAACTGGATGCTAGCATTCATAGTTCTACTTGTGTCACCCATCTTGCTTCTGCAGGGATACACTCAAACAAAATTCCTAAAAGGGTTCAGTGCTGATGCCAGGGTTAATTCTTAGCCCAGTTTTTGGTTTAAAAAAATGATCCTTTTCCTATATAGATTCCAAATCCCCAATCTAGCCTAATTTGAAGCATTTTGTATACTATTATAATTGTTTGCAAATTTGCAGGTTATGTATGAAGAAGCTAGTCAAGTAGCAAATGATGCAGTTGGCAGCATTAGAACTGTTGCATCATTTTGTTCTGAAAACAAAGTAATGGAAATGTACCAGAAGAAATGTGAAGCCCCCATGGTACAAGGAGTGAGGTCAGGAGTAGTAAGTGGAGCAAGTTTCGGTCTCTCTTTATTTTCGTTGTACTGCATAAATGCATTTCTTTTCTATATTGGAGCTGTTCTTGAGAAACATGGCAAAGCCACATTTGGAGAAGTTTTCAAGGTAAAACAGTTAGCTGTTTGTTTATTGATCTCTAATCTTCAGTCCCTTCATTGAAATTTCTTCAGTTCTAATTCTAAGAAATGATTCCCATTGCAGGTTTTCTTTGCTTTGACAATGTCAGCAATGGTGGTTTCCCAAAGTAGTGCCCTGGCTTGGGACACCAACAAAGCAAAAGATTCAGCAGTTTCAATATTTGGAATTCTAGATAAAAAGAATAAAATTGATTCAAGCAGCAATGAGGGCACAACACTATCATCTATAGCTGGAAATATTGAGTTTGAACATGTGACCTTTAAATATCCCACTCGCCCTGATATTCAGATATTCAAAGACCTGTGTTTGAGTATTCCCCTCTGGGAAGGTATACACCACCACCATATTATTTTGCCATATTTGTTGTCCAAGTTGACATAATTTTATTTGTCATTAATGGTATTTTATAACCTTAATGGCTAAATTTTGTTTTGTAGACTGTTGCTTTGGTTGGAGAGAGTGGCAGTGAGAAATCTACAACAATCAGTCTAATAGAAAGATTTTATGACCCTGATTCAGGCCGTATAACATTAGATGGAATTGAAATCCAAAAGTTCAGATTAAACTGGTTGAGACAACAAATGGCATTAGTGAGTCAAGAACCAATTCTCTTCAACGAAACCATCCGATCCAACATAGCTTATGGCAAACAAGGCGATGTTACTGAGGAGGAGATCATTGCAGCAACAAAATCAGCAAACGCACACAACTTCATATCTTCTTAGCCTCATGGCTATGACACTGCAGTAGGGGAAAGAGGAATGCAATTATCAGGAGGACAAAAGCAAAGAATAGCCATTGCGAGGGCGATACTAAAGGACCCGAAAATCCTTTTGCTGGATGAAGCTACAAGTGCACTTGACGCAGAATCAGAGAGTTGTTCAAGATACATTATATAGAGTTATGGTGAATAGAACTACTGTTGTTGTTGCTCATCACCTTACCACGATCAAAGGAGCTGATATAATTGCAGTGGTCAAGAATGGTGTGATTTCTGAGAAAGGGACGCATGATAATCTGATGAAAATTACTGATGGAGTGATGGTGCTTATGCATCTCTAGTAGCACTCCACATAAGTTCAGCATGAAAATACAGAATAACAAATGGCATGAATTTTAATCGTAGACATCAAGTGCCCACGAAATTTCCAAAGAAAGGCAATAATTTAGGGTAAGCTTCTTAAAATTGTCCAAGGACAAATTAGATTGGCTGCACTACTATTTTATTTGTAAAATTCTATTCTATTGCATTAGACTGAACTATCTAATTGCTGGTATTTTAAAGTGCTAAATACGTAAAGACCCTGAATAGTTGTCAAGAGAAAAGTAGCAGTCATTATCGCTCCTTTTAGAGGAATTTATTCTACTTCGGCCGATACCTCAGCTTCACAAAAATCAACGGAATGTTTTGCTTTATAAAATAACTAATACACATTTCTTTTTCTGGAATTTTTAACAATTAGTCTGGAATGAATACAACAATGTATATACACCAAAACATTTTCTAGTATTTTGTCCTCCAAAATTGGGAAAAAACAAAAAAAAAAATAGAGCCATTTTTGGTTAATACAGACACAAAACAAAGTTGGCAGCAAAGTAAAATAATGAGCCAAATATAAGGCACAAGTTAAAAAGCTTCAGCAGCACCATTATCGGTAGGTAGTCTCTGGCGCTTCTCCACATAATTTGATGGAAACCACCCAGCTTTACCTTTGCACTCTCCCTCAGACCATCCCGATGGACTCACCTGAGTAAGGATGTAAATTCTCAGAAATACTGAACAAAGAAATCTAAATTATTAAATTAAAGTTCTTAGAAATATACATATAAAAACTAACGTTTTTCATAGCATCTATACAAACCATGGCTTCTGTTTCATTTACAGTATACTTCCCAAAGCATCCATAGAAGTATGCATACTTTGAGAAGATTTTGAAAATATTTATAGAGTACTTTTGAATCAAGTCCTAGAAAAACGGGAAATGCATGAAAAGGTTCTAGTTAGTACTTTGTTTCATTAATTCAACACTGAAATAGGAGAAAAATTAGATCCTTGCCTAGTTCCATAACAAAGAACTAATTACTTATGGGAAGATTTTATAACGTGGATGACAAGCAAATAAAGATTAATAAAAGAGGGAACTCCCCTCCATCAATTTCTCACTAACAAATTTGTTTTTTGGGAGAAATCCAAAATTCTTAAATTATTCTCTAACAAATGATGTGAACAGCATCTAAGAGTGCTCCAGGATCTACACATCAAAGCAGATGCTCTAGTAAAATTTAATTCTAAAATGCAACTAAGATATGAATCTAAGAAGAGAGACACCTTTCGCACAACAACATAGTCACCAACAGACAAGCTTAGTTCCTTCTCTGATGCAGCACTGAAAGGATGCATAGCCTGCAAAATTTGAAAAAGAAACTTGATTAAGTTCACACTATTAGAGGTGTCTAATGTATGATATTTCTGCAAGTCAATTCAAAAGTGGCTGTCAGGAGCCGTAAATCAAATGTCTACCTAAAATTATAAAACAGATTGTCTAGTCAAAATGAATAAATTTAACATTTTCCTTTAACAGTATTCTCACCTCACCACTAGTATGCCTGTCTAATTTCTCGATAAGAACATGATATTAGGATAATAGTTTCTATTTGCCTTTTCAAACTTCCTTCCGTTCTCTTTTCAAGCAAACAAGTTTTGCACAAAAAGAAAAGGGGTAGATTTTTGTCACATAATGGATTGGCACACATGAGCCCTCGAACGAGAAAATTTTACTTGACATCCAATTGTGATAATCTATTATTTCAACAGCGTCTGGCATATTCAAACGCCAGTGTTTGTTTATAGGCTTAACCTGAACCTATAGAGTCACTTAATTATGAGAAAATGGTTGATTTTTAATTATATGGTTGATATTACTTTTTGCATCTGTGTTTTTCTCTTTTCAATTTTGATACACCACCAAAGTAGTAGACACAGCTATTGACGTTCAAAGGGTACAAGAAGATGACATACTTCAGCCAAAAAGTACATTGTTTGCCCAGAAAAATTATCTGATGGAATCATAGGGGGAGCAGACTCTTTCCTCTGTTTCTCTGAGACCATCTGAAAAATTTGCAGGCAGAATTTAGTCAAACAGCTTAAATGGGCAATAGTTTCTTTTCTGAAGCAACACCTAGTGCAACTAACCTCAGCTTCAACTTCTCCAAGAATGGCTGCTATTCTCAGATGATAAGTCTTTTCTCCTTCAACCTTCAAAAGTATTATTTTAATTATGATTATTACCAAACTCCAATTATATGCTTTGACTTAGAACTTATGCAATGAAAAAAAAAATTATATATATATATATATATATATATATATCCATTCAAACCATTGAAACAAGCCTCTGAAAAGTCAATCTTTGTTGCTGTGAGTCAACAGCAGCCAATGCAGTTGCAGCTTCTTTACCCAAAACTGCCATGTTTGCTTTAAGTTCTTGCATCTTTGCTTCCGCTGCATGCAGCTTCGCAACATG
The DNA here is from genome assembly GCA_003254975.1 of Ochetophila trinervis. Lineage (NCBI taxonomy): Eukaryota > Viridiplantae > Streptophyta > Magnoliopsida > Rosales > Rhamnaceae > Ochetophila > Ochetophila trinervis. The sequence goes on from QANX01004925.1 coordinate 8,538, forward strand.
TTCAGGATTTGGGGTTTCCCTTACTCGTGCTTGTCTCCTTGAAACTTCTGCTGCCTGTTTGCTTTTTGTGGTCAATATGAATTATGAGTTTTTAAAGTAACTAAGTATGATGATCATCCAATATACAAAGCTACAAATGTATAGTAATCCCAGCTTTTCGATACCTGTGCCTCTGCTTCCTGTCTCATTCGACTATAACGCTGGGCAAGATGGCGAGCATCTTCTAGAGGAGCGCCAGCTATCATTGCTCTCAATGGATCTAAAATCTGAAACCACATATATATAATTCATGCTTCTATATTTATCTGTAGCACATGAAATTTGTTTGATCATAGAGTTCAAGTTATTCAGTTATAAGCCATTCTTATGGTTTTATTATTCTAAGCTCTAAAGCCAAGAAACTTATGGAATTGGTTGGTCTTCTAAGTATATTAAGCTAACACTCTTAATAATGTAAGAGTAAGATTTCATACTAGAAACTATTAGACTATTACTGACCTGTGTTAAATAGTTAAAGAAATTGCACTAAAGAGCAAAGTAGCTCAACTTAGATTTTAATTTACTAAGAACTCAAAGGACCAGCAGATCATGAATAAATATCTGAGCCACTAACTAGTTCTGAAAGAATACTGAAGAAGATTTATCTTTCAGAACATTTCTAAAATTTACACATATGTAGTAGAAATTGAAACCAACCAACAAGTAAAACCGATGTGCTTAATGGTATATTTGAACGGCATAAGTCAACCTGTGAAGATAACAGCTTATTAAACTCCTCTTGTTCCTTTTCTACATGCTTCCGAGCATCACCATATATAGACGCTCCCTTCGCTAAAATATTGTCATTAATGTTTTCAACTCCATATTTGCAACAATCCTCAGACAACTTGGTTCCTGACTACCACAAAGATTATAACGAATAAGTGCTAAGTACAAAAGCACCAACATTTATATTTGCAAACAAAAGTTAGTATAATCAAAACATGGTTCAACTCAATAATGTATTGCCATATAACAAGAAAATCTTACTCATAATAATATAAATTTTTACCTGTTTCAATATGTTTATAACCTATGGCTGTAAATGATTCTGCTGCTTTAACAATTTCTTTCTGAAAATCCTGGAAAGACAAGTAAACAGGTTATACTTATGAGAACAAAGAATTTAACAGATAATGTATTGGAAGTTGGAGAGCAAAGGACAATGACTGACTCAAACAGATTTAACCTTTAAGAGAAACAAGACAGGGAAATTCCCTGTCAAATAAGGATAGGGAAATAAATAGGCTTACCTATAATCCTGACTGCTAATTTTAATAGACAATTTCATATTCCCGTTTATGTATTCATATAAAATTCACTTTTCCCTTGTCAAAAATTTACGTTGTGGAAATTTATACACTAACAATCTCAAAGCAATGTTTTCTTCCATTTGAATTTTTTCCGTTGTAATATATTCCTTGTCAATTTGCAAAGCAATTAGAAAATCATCTCTTAAAACTAAGGAATTTAAAGCACGGGTTTAAAAAAGAACACATTTCCATAAAGAAAATGTAGATTTCATATCTTATGGCAGATTCAAAATCATTATGGAAACTCAAAATTATAATTCAAGCACTATCTACTGCATAAATAAATATAAAATAATAAACAGAATACCTTCTTCAACGGATGCCAATATAACCTCAAAATTTACGGGTTGGTGTTTTTTCCCAATGGCAGTAGATCTCATAAGTTATATGGATTAGCTCTCATAAACTAATTCCAAATAATATACAATCTAACATTATAACAGAAAAACTAACTGCCTGGTACCTTTCCTGCACGAGTGGATCTGTACAATTTCTCTAGATGTTGATGTCTCTGCATCTCTAGCTCATCTATTACCACAACATCTGAGCTTTCATAACCAGTCCCACTAAACTGCTTTATTACAGCCTGAAATACATAATGAATTGAAGAAAAAAAAAATAAGATAAAAGGGGAAAAAAAAAAAGAGGCATCCAGTAAGATCGTATAAATAGCCAGAACTGAAACATGTAAAAAAGCATAACACAATATTTAATTACAAGTACCATAAAATTACTTCCCTAATGTATCTAATTGATTAAATTTGCAATCCCAGTATAAATCACCAAGACTCTGTATTGCATAGACTAGGGTGCTTTTTTGAGTCTCTGGATGGTCCAGTAGCCAAACCCTTATCAAAATATGCCAAGGTGAAGCGAAGAGTCCTGAAACATAGCCAATAATAGACCCAACCATTTTCTACATCCAATCCAAAACTTAATCATACTTAGCTAAATCATTTTCAACTTGACTTTGAAATGTTCATATAAATGATAGATCTTTATTATAACATATCAATGTGATCTGAGCCGCACCAAAAGAAAATATTTACATTAGGTCTTCTCTTTTTCCTACGTTTTCTCAGTAAACCAAAAGAAAAAGAAAAAAGAACAGATCCCAAAAATCATCCCTCGCGTTTCCTATGCATATGCGATCAACGCAGAGTATAAAAACCCAAAGTTCCGCATTTTCTCTGATCTCACATTTTCTCAGTAACCAAACAGAATTGCAGAGCACCAAGGACATGAAAATCGGAAAAAAATAAATGTTAAATGTGAAAGAAATCACCTGCTGTTGCTTTGCGACCTGCTCTCTGAGCTTGCTGGCTTGTTTTCTTAGAGCATCCATGGTTTTTCTTCTTCTTCAAGCTCCGGATTCTTCTTCCAGAGCAAAAGAAACAGAATTCAGATTGCTTAAACCGCGACGAATTATCAGAGCAGAAAAAGTAAGAAACAGACTTTGGAAGTTCGAAGTGAAAATAAAAAAATGAATAAAGGCTTTCGGGGATCTGAAAGCGGAGAACTAAAAGAAGCTCGACGCAGAGGCTCGCTCGCTACTCGCTAGCTTCACTTTCTCTGTATGTAGGGAAATGGTTGTGTATTATCGAGGTGTAGGATTTTCTCATGGACCTTCATGGAAATTTTGATTATGGGCCTGAGAATACTGAGAGAAATCTCAGTTTGGACCACTACTATGTGTTTGCTAAGATCCAACGATGGGCCCGGATAGAGGCGAAATTAGTCATTAAGCCAAAATCAAGGATATTGACAAGTAAAGTTATTACAAAAAAAAAAAAAAAAATTAAAAAAAGCTATTACAATTTAATTAAATTTTAGTACGTTTGACATGATTTTTGAAAAATTATAAACAGTTTTTAAAATGTTAAAAATAATTTTTAAAAGTGTTAAAATAATTTTATAAAAATAGCATTCAAAAGAGCTTTAAACAATAATTAATTTCAACTGTAGTTTTTAAAATTTAAATTAAATTAATTTTAATTTTTTAAAATTGTGATAATACATATGGGACTTGTTTGGTATCTTGTATAGGGAAGTATAGTGAAGTATTATTTAGTTATACTGTGTTTGGTGAATACAACGTATTGTATTAAATAATACAATTTTACATTTTTAATATAAGTTTTGATGTATTAGTAATACACAAAAAATTGTATGTATTAAAGTTATACAAGTCATGCAGATCCTAAGTTTGTGTGATTCCATTTATTTGGTCCTCTAGTATTTATTATTGTTGTTATATTTTATATATTGTAAGCATAAAAATAAAAATTAATGAAATTGTTAATATGAAGAAAATTATATTTTTTTTTAATATAAATATATATATATATATATTTAAGAAAAAAAAAATTAATAAAATTAGAATTAAAAAATTAAAAATTAAAAGTTTTTATAAAAGTTAAAAATATAAATTTAAAAGCTTTAATAAAAGTTAAAATTAAATTTTTTTAATTTTAAAAAATAATCCAATACAATATAAAAATGTACAAAATATTAATTTAATACAATTTTATACCAAACACATTACAACACAATGCAATACATTACAACACAATACAATACAATACAATCAAATACAATACAACGTACCAAACGAGCCCATGTAGTTTTTACTGGTATATGCAATTATAATTATACTTTTGTCCAATTATTATTAAAGAATAAGATATATTTCAAATGAAGACTATAATAACAATTGCATATGCCGACAAATATTGTAAATATGTTATCAAAAATTTAAAATGCTAAATTTAATTTAAATTTTAAAAACCGCAGTTGAAATTAACATTTTAAAAAATTACTGTAAAAAAAAATTAATAAATATTTTTAAAAAAATATAAAAAAAAAAAAAAACATAAACGAAAAATTATGTCAAACATAATTTTAAATAATATCTAACTCGAGATTAATTTTTATTTAACGATAAAAGATTCGGTGATTAAAGTAAAGTAGATTGTACACGAGACCTTGATTGATGATCAACTAATTTGGTTATTTCCTTCTAGGACTGAGCACAAACCAACCAGCCCGATGGAAATCGGGCGGTTTGGCTTCGGTGCTAATGTTCTATTAAAGTAGGTCAGTTCGGTTCTTTTGTAAAAAAATTCAAAGAACCGAATCGGTTATCTGTTATTAAAAAAATTTAACCAATCTACGCTGAATCAAACTGGTCATTGCCTTTTTTCTTCAAATTGCACCATTATCACAACCATTAATTTTTTTTTATTTTTCCAAATTACCTCCAAAATGTAAAAAACCCTATATTTTCTTCATTCTTCCATTTGGCGCTGCTTCCTTTCTTTCTCTCTTTTTTTCTCTAAACTCTGAGCTTCTTATTTTCATCTCGAGGTTAGAGGGCTAGGGGTGGTCATGAGTCGTCATTAGTGATTGTTTCATCTTCTTCGTCCTCCATGGGCAATAAATCTCTTCATCGCCATTCGATAGTGTCTGAATTTTTTTTTCTTGTTTTTTTGTTTTTTATTTTTTTTAATTATGTGAATCTGTAGCTGTATTTTTGATGAAATCCAAACTGACCGATAATAACTGAAACTGACCAATCATTACCAATGTTATTTTACATCAGTTATATATAATGCTTAATCAATTTCAGTTGTCATCTAAATATAAATTAATATTTTCAGTTCATCTACAAACTTTATTATTTCAACAAGACCACCAGCAACCATGATCACGCCTCCTCACTTCTCTTCGAAAGAAGGGGTTAGTATTCCTTATTTATTTCAAATTTATCATAATGGCATAAAGTGAATCGTCAAATTTGTCAAAGATGAAGCCTTGAGATAAATGCTCATTAATGAAACGTACAAGAAAGGCATACTTATAAATGCAGTATGTGGAAAGAGAAAATTATGGTAACAGTACTCCAAACATGGAACCTTCATATTGAGTCTCTCTTTCTCTCTCAAGTCGTAGTCCAGTTCAATTTTTGGCTGTCCCATGGGCCTTATCCAATAAGGAACTTTATTGACCACATAATTTTTTATTTTTTTTTACCAAAAAAAGTTTTTTTTCTTTCTTTTCTTTTTCTTTGTAATGGTTAAACATTTAATTTACATTAAACATTTAATTTACATACTATGTCGCATTAGACTTTTAAATTTCAAATGTATTACATTAAATCTTTAATTTACATATTATGTCACATTAGATCTTTAAGTCTCAAATATATCATATTAATTTTTCAATTTATATTTTATTTTATAATAAATTGAGTCATATTAAAATATCATTACATATCTCATTTTATGATATAAAATATAAATTTAAATATTAATGTGGTACACTTAAAATTTGAAGGCTTAATGTGACATAAAATATAAATTTAAAGCTTAATATAATACATTTGAAATTTAAAAATCCAATATGGCATAAAATATAAACTGAAAATATAATACATTTAAAACTTGAATACTTAATATACAAATTTATCTAATTATATAATATTAAAATATATTTATCCACTTTATTTATGAATAATACCTTTTTGTACTCAATACTCATATTAATTGCAGCAAGTTACTCTTTAATTTATGGGCCCAACAGAATAGCAACCACTCTCGCTACTGTACAAATATGTAACTCGAATCCAGACGATTAAAGAGAAAAATATAAGTACATTAGTGGTAAACAAATAATCCTAAAATTTGTTTAGAAGTGAATATATGTCTATATTTATCTATTGAAAATCGAGAAGGAAAGCATTTTTTTAATCCCATTATGGAAAAAAGAAAATTATTGTAATTATTATTACTTTTTTTAAAATATCGTAATTAAATTAAGGACTTACTTTTAAAAAATTTGAAAAAGGTCTTCTTTATTTTATTATTATTATTATTCGATTGCTATTCCCTTTGTTGCCCATGCCCGTGCCGACAAACAATGAACCTTTAAAATTCGTTTCCCATTATCTTCACGAAAAAAAAAAAATTCGTTTCCCATTTTTGAACTTCAAAAGCTTTTTTTTTTTTTGGTTAATTGAACTTCAAGAGCTTAGCTGTATCCTTCCATGATGTCGGTAAAGCTTGCACACATATGTGTCCCAAATTAACTAATCACTTCACAATTTATTTATTTATTTATTTATTTTATTTTTTTGCTTAATCAAATAATCATTTGATGGTCATGTTGTCCATATATAGTATGAAATCACTATTTGGTAAAAGTTTTAATTTTTTAAGTACTCTGTAAATGTTATTATTAAATTATTGATTATGTTAAATAACCATTAAAAAAAGGACAATGTTTGCTTCCACAATAGTGTGCAGGCATTATTCTTTACCCTCGTGTGTTCAATTTATATATTTGTCATTATAAAGTTACAATAATTATGCTCATTATCGATTTTTAAAGGGACCCGATTACTACTAATATAGAAAATTGTTTTAAATATTTTTTTTTAGATAAATGCTTCACTGTCTAATGTTTCATTTACTATTGGATTTTTTTTCCTCAAATTTTGTATTTATGATATCAAAATATTTTTCAATTTTGTTAAATATTAACTATACGAAGATATATAATTTAAATTTAAGTTAAATATTGTCTATAAGAGTGTATTTAAGTGGCAAAAGAATATAAGTTTTATTATTATTATTATTATTCAAATCAAATGGCATTTTTTTGAGAAAATTACAAAGATTGCAAGTTTCATTATTTTATTTGTTTATGAATGATTATGTTTATCATAATCGTATTAGATAAAGGTTAAACATAATTATTTATTTTGAATCAATTAAAATGAATTATTGAAATGAATAAAAATAAATGATGAATCTCACAATATTAGTGAAAGAATCTGCATTTTTTTTAAAAGAAAATAATTTGCATTTATTATAAGTTTGTTATGACAAATACATATATCAATAGTATAAAGACATATAGGAGGGTACGGAAAAAAACTTTTACCCCAATGTGGAGGCAAGTATTATCCTTAAAAAAATAAAAATAAAAATAAAAAAATTGCATTTATTAGTGAAAGAATCTGCATTTTTTTAAAAAGAAAATAATTTGCATTTATTATAACTTTGTTATGACAAATAGATATATCAATAGTAGAAAGACACATAGGAGGGTAAGGAAAACAACTTTTACCCCAATGTGGAGGCAAGTATTATCCTTTTTTTCAAAAAAAAAAAAAACCACTTTTAAGACTTTATTCAAAATGACATTTGGGATTTGTGACAATTATGAGATTAAAATCTATAATTTTATACATGCATGTAAAATAAAGTGAAAAGTGATGTTCATGAACCCAACATTCAATGCATATTAATCTTGTTATAAATAAATAAATGCTTGCAATTATGGCAAACAAATTCACATCATAAGACAAATGCATAGCAAAGTAGCAATAATAGCACGTACTGGTCAATAAAAATCTGTCACAAGAATCACAAGGATAATCACAAGAAAAGTAAATTCAGGCAGTTGTGGCAAAATCAGGCAAAAAATTCATAACATGGCAACATGTTAAGAAAATAGTTGGAAGCTATATTTGATTATTTTCCATTTGAGTTACAAATTATGTTTCCCTTACTCGTATTAATATTATGCAATTTTTCCATTAAAAAAACACTGCGTAACTTTATATTTTTATTATCAAAAGGACAAAAAAAAAAGTTGTAAAGAACAAAATGATAAGTCAGTGGGAATTGGACATATATTTTTATTATCAAAAAGACAAAAAAAAAAGAAAAAAGTTGTAAAGAACAAAATGATAAGTCAGTGAGAATTGGACATCATATCCAAACTTTCAAAATAATCAACCCTTACATCATTAAAGATCAAATTTAAATTCGGGCAGCATCATATCGAAATCCTGAAATAATTGAGCCAACTTAATAGGAGTAAAAACAAAATGGAAAAAAAAAAATTTGAAGTGAGACACATTACATATAAAACCCACAAAAGAAAAACCCCAAAATCCAATTTTCAATTTTATTTTATTTAAAAAAAAAAAAAAAGTTCTTCAACCAAAGAAGAAAGCATAAGTCTTCATCAATAAATACTAATAATCCATGCAAATTAAACATGGAAAATTCCACACCACATAAAATTCTTTACTTTAGCCACATTTCTTCCCCATATGCCCCACTCCAAACCCAAAATATTTTGAAAGTTTTCCCACCCTTCGTGAACATTCCAAAAGCACATTTACATATACATACACAGAGCTTCCAATATGCTGGCTGATAAGGCTGTGCATCTTTCTTTTGTTAGGAATTCTGTTTTTTTATTTTGTTGAACCTGCCTTATTTAATCTCCCTATTGAGCTCTGTGAGGCTCAGTTTGATGATGTTATGGGAGATCTTGTTGTGTAGCCTCCTGTTGGTGGCCTTTTTGTGCTTCAATGCAGTTTTATATTCACCAAAAAAAATATACATACACAAAAGATACATGATATTTTTACAGTAGGGAACGTGTCCACCTTTTGAAAATGTCATATATATATTTAAAAATAAAAAATAAAAAAATATCATATGTGGCAGATATTTAGAAAAAATGTCATATATAATTAAAATAAATAATTCACCAAAAAAATATATTTAAAATAAATAAATAAAAATATAATAATATTACCATCACAAATTCACAGACACCCATGGCATAAGATTACCAAAAAAAAAAAACAAAGATTACCAAAAAAAAAGACACCCTTGACATAAAGACAAATGGCATGGTTAAGACAGTGTGATGCGTCCCTCAAACAAACCAGTCTCAGAGGGCCACAGTATCTGCAACCCTCAGCCAACTAATTAAATATGCCCATTAACATAGACGGAGGATCTTAATGCGCTCTCTTTTTCACATCAATTTTCTCCGTAAGTCGCTATGGATTCTCACCCTCCAACCAGCCTTTCCCTCTCCCTCTGCCTTTGCAATATTTAAACCCACTCCTACTTAGAGAGAGAGAGAGTCACCGCACGAACACGATCTGAGACCCCCTATATTCTTTACTCACCCAAAGCACCACTTGATAATCATGCCGTCAGGTGCTAAGAGGAGAAAGGCTGCTAAAAGGAAGAAGGAAAAAGAAGCTAATGTTAACCCTTCTAGCACCAACCCTGAAGGTAATTTCTGCTTATTTTTTACATATCCACATCTTATCTTTCTGTTTTATTGTTTATTATTTTTACTCACCCTTTTTCGTAATTTTAGTTTTAGTTTTTTATTTGGTCGATTTGGATTAATGGGTACTTGCCAAGCTTCATCCTTTTTGCTTTTCTTTGATTGGAAGTACTAAATGATGAATCAGGTGATTCATTACTGTAGGATAATCATGCACTCACCTTCTTAATTTTGGGGTTTGTTGTTTTTGTCAATTTGGGTTATGGGGTAGCTGTCTGTGACCCCAACTTATGCTTTATTTGGATTTATAATAATTTTGATTGAATCAACTTTACCCCATCGGTCAATTTGTTATTCAATATTTTTTATTTTCTTTTTTCAGTAATCAAAATTGGCTCAGTGGTATACTGGTATGTGTTAATGACTTTTATTATGAATTGTCTTGATTGAATCAAAACTATGTTAGGAACCGATGATTCGAAATCCCAAGACGACAAAGGAAGTGATGGTGGTTCCCCTGCATATCAAGACCACCATAATCATCAACAACCTTTTACCGAGGAGAGTGAGGAACTGGGAGAGAGAGATCCATCATCTGTTCGAGTGATTGTTCCCGAGGACAAGTCTACAGAGGAATTTTCTAGTGGTGTAGAAAATTCACAGGAAGTTGGAAAGCAAGATGGCGATGTTGTTGCAATTGAGAGGGATCTGAAATATGAGGATGATTCTGGAAGCAAAACAATAAATGTGGAGTATGTCGAATCCACAAAGGAATCTTATGGTGATTACAGAAGATCTAGCAGCAGTAGTAGTAGTAGTAGTAATTCGGATGATGATTCTCGTGCTGTTGTGAAGAAATCTAATAAGGAAGCTACTCATTCGGTCCCAGAAGCAACTTCTTATGATGACTCGGTTAAGCCAGTTGATCCTTCCTCTGCAAAAGTAAGTAAGATTACAGAAGATGCACCAGCTGAGAAAACTTCTGATTCAACTGCAGAAATGTCTTCTGTCGCTGATTCAGTTAAGCCTGTGGTTCCAGTATCCGAGGAGAGACTTAGTGTCTTAGAAAGTGCTCCGATTGGAAATTCAGTGGTTTCTAACGTGATTAAATTGGAGAACGGTGCTGAAAAATTATTCACTGGTGCTTCTATAACTGAATTTTCAGCAGAGAAAGTTGAGAATAAGGTCTTACTGGATGAGAATGGTAAGGCATCTTCAAGTGTTTTGGAATCTGTATCTAAAAGAAATGAGGATGAAGTATTGCCATCATCAGATGCTCAAACCAGTAATCGTACTGAACGGCAAAAAGATTCTGAGATTCATGAATATTCTGAAAACCAGGTGAGATACCCATTCTTTTATTGATTCCAAGTTTGGTTTATTCCTTTTTCTTTTCCTTCACACACATATAAGCAAGTGATTGAATTCTTTGTTGCTGGAACTTATGCAGCCTCTGGTTGCTCCAGCTCCTCGAGTGGCGCAAAGAACCTTCTGGTGGAATTGCTGTGGAATTTTTGATGTAATAACAGGATCCAGTAGATGAGTTCAGGTTGAGATTATGTCTTCGTGTTCTAAAATAGATTCATATTAATTTATTCTTTTATAGTTGACTTGCTGTTTTATTAAGTTATGCACTTAAGCTTCTATGCAAGCTGGAAATTATTAGTTATGTCAATTAAAGCCTGAAGTTTTGAACTACTGATCTCTTGTAATGAAGAGTCTGAAGTATTGCCATGCTTACAAATGCTGGGTTTTCTAAGAGGCTATTGGTTGTTTAACTGCTTTGTTGCTATTTTTTTTTTCTGTAGCCCATTTAGTTATATAAGTGTATATCCTCCTAAACTCTATAACTGGGAAATATAGCTATGCTTTTCAAGACAGTAAGATGGTATCTCTTTCAAAGTTTAAAGAGAGTTCCAATAACTTGCCTATAATTTGGTAGTGAATTTTATGGATCACCCTGCCATTGTCTTTGTTTTTTTCATCCACATTTTCATTTCCATTCAATGTTGTCGTTTTAACTTAAGATAGATGTTAAGATTTTACATATGGAAAACTTGTAGATCACTGCAGCATTACTAGCTATATAGATATGTGTCTGTAAAGCTTAATCTTGAAGAACTTGGTAATCTTCGTACATGATCTAGCTCTACAGTGCCTGAAATTAAATTTCACAGGCATGAAAGTGTTAACAGTTTTAATTAGTTAGATCTGTCAAGTCAAATCTCCATTTAGTAATTGGTATTTATGTTTTCAATCGATAGGTAATTAAATAGGAAGATAAAACTTATTTTTTCTTATTCTGTCAAAATTTGAGATAAAATGAAAGTTGATATTAGGTGAAAATTAGGTGCATTTGGCAGCTTCAAATTACTTGAACTTTGGGTTTGGAGGGAATGAATATAATGCTGCTGGACAAACAACATTGGATTTGTAGGATATGATGCTGTAGTAGTTACAAATTCCATCGTCATCATGCTCGTGTCATAATTATGATTTTTTTTGTTAAATAATAATGAGCCTATGGATATGCTTTTAGAACCTTTAAATATGAGCTCTTTTCTTTTTACGTCAATAATAACTGCTTCAACTTTAAAGAGGACATAACCTATATATTGTTGTTGAGAAACTTTTTTTTTTTTTTTTGGTAAAAATTGTTGAGAAACTATTAGTGTGTGTACATTATCACTAGAAGTTGACTGCTTTTGTATTTTTTATTCCACCATTTTACTCTTAAATTAAGAAATCCTTGGTAGCACTTGATTTCTCTACCTGAATTTCTGCTAGAATTTTATTTCCTCTTCAAAAGTACAAGAATTTAAAAAATAAAGATGAAAGAAAGAAGGATATTGTTGAGAATTGCTATCCTGTTATGGTAGAGCAAGTAGTAGTGTGATTTCCTTTGGGGCTGCAATTTCACCTATAACGTGTGAGAGGACTGAAAGTGTGAGGTTCATTTTGCGGTGCAAGTTGAACAGTGCATTAATGGATTTGGCTGTTTAAAGTTTAATCTTCATGATGGACTGATGTTGAAGATAGTTGAAGTTTAAGATCTGAGCCAATTCTAGTTGTTGTAAATGGTGGATTTTAAGAGGTATATACTACTCTTCATTTGTTATCACTATGAAGCATTGATCAAGTTTGACCTGAACTTTTGTGCTTGTCAACATAACTATGCAAAATGATTATGTTGACTTTTAAATACCCAAGCAGCCTGATTCTGTTGAAAGGTTTTTGTTTGTGGCTAAGTTTATTTGGTGTCATTGTATTTTAGGTTGTTAATAGGGGGTAGACAGACATATCTGGCTCGATGGATCAGTTTGGTTTCTGAAGTGACCATACCATATCAACATGTGAAAAGTTGGTGAAAATTGAAGATTATCTTAAGGGTAAAACAAGGTTTAGGATCAGGGAAAAGGTTTCTAGATTTATAAGATCAGGGTAAAATAGGGGTAACTGAGGCTTTGTTAGATATTAACCTGTTATGTTTGGTTTTGATCTTATTTTTGGACTCTATTGTTGCCAAATTTTAAAATTTTAAGGCCTTTTAAACTTATCTTGGTTGACAACGTTCTTGTTATGTTGATGCAGAATTAGACCTGGAAGTGCTTTCTCTGGAAGAATGAAGTTTGCCTAAACAAAGAAATATCCCTGGTCCAGTCGTTCAGAGAACTTTGTAATTTTTCAAATTTAGAATCTTATAGTTTTTCCTGAGAAGAATAATTGGCAAGAGGCCTGACTTGATAAACTATACAAGATTTTTGGTGGTGATGGTGTGAACAGTGGTAGGCAGAGAGCAATGTGTTTAGCCTTTTATGTTGCTTACATGTTAATTCTGCAATGTAATTTTATTTGTGCTGTAGTTATTCCCTTATGCATTGATAGGACTGTCACAGTGTTGTGGTTTCAGATTCGATCATTTGATATATTGGCGTTCATTTGCATAGTAAGATGGGTATCTCCTCCTTCTTCTTCTTTTTTTTTTTTTTTTTTTNNTTTTTTTTTTTTTTTTTGTGAATTTCTGCTACCCAAAAAATAAAAAGAGAACAAAAATAATTGCTGCCAGGTTTGGTATAGAGCTTGCTCGTTTGGCAAATTGGTCTCTAGTAATGGTAGTTAGGTCAGGTGACCATTGAAAGGCGGGCAATTTAATGCGCGGATGTGCCTCTTGGGACAGTTCAAAACCTACCGTCAGGATTTGGGTTCAACTTCCTGGTTCTCTATTTTATTATGTGTAAAAGAAAAAACGAAATTTATGCTTGGTTGGTTTAATTATTATACCAAACCCACCTACCCCCAAAAAAAATAAAAATAAAAATGGTTATCTTCCATGCATATGCATTTTCTTTTTTATCTTCACGAATCAAATTTTAATTTTATTATCAAGATGGTCTTTATTTTGCTCCGACTCTGGGTGGATTGAAGCTCCAGAATTTAGATAGTAAGGTTGAATATAATAGTGGAAATTCCTCTCCTCTTTTACAGAAAACAGCCACTACGCCATTTTCATATTCAAACGACAAAATATCTCTTGGAATAGCTATTTTAATTATGTACGAGTAAGGTTGAACTTTATTTATTTTTTTCTGTTTTCTTTTTCCTGGTTATACAAAATGTTTAAAATTCAATCTTGCAAGGTAGCGGTATATTGAATTGTGCACGGTAAAAATAAATATTATTTTTATTTGTTCCTTAGAGTAAAATCCAATCGTATCATACCAATCACACCACAATATATCAACTCAATCTCTGGCCAGTTTTGTACAAGGTAAACAAATAGGATGAACCAAAAAAAGAAAAAGAAAAAAATGATGAAAAGAAAAAGAAAAAGAAAAACCAAGGACAAAGCACACCAAGTCCTCCAAGATACTCATCGTTCAAGTGATCATTTCCTGATCGATGCAGCACCATGAATGGCTGCTACATATAGAAGCTGTGTAGCTGAGAGGATAATTAAGAATGCCTCCATGGTTCTCTGAAAACAAAAATATTAAATAAAAATAAGTATCAATAAAACTATTCTAACATAAGCATAAGAGAATATAAGAGAAAGTTTTGAAGTGTAAACTTTATCTTCGTACCAGACGGGCATTCCTAATTTCAAGTTCAATCTCTTTGCAAGCAAAGCTGCATGAATTAATACAATGTTGATTAAGACATAATGAAGATATTTATTTGCTACAAATAAAAAAATTGGGAAGTGTTTTTTGGGAAATAGGGTTGAGTTTGGATGTGAATTGGACTAAAGTATAGTAACATACCCCATGGCGAGGAGAGTGAGAGTCCAGGCAATGGCTGCAGCAGTAGCAGCAGATGGCAAGCTTTCAGCAGTCCAAGAACGAATATGGTTAATCCCGGAGATAGCCGAAGCTGCTCCTACAACTCCGGCAATCAATGCGAATGTGACAAAGAAACCGGTTGCAGCATTTCCCATGGGAAAGTAAATAGGTGAGAAATGAGCTGGAAGATCAAAACCAGGTCCTGCAAGTAATTGTTTCACACGGTGTTACAACTTAATTTACATATATCTATGTATATTTATGAGTTGAATAACCACATCTCTCTACATAAATACAAGAAAATTCTCAAATTCCCCACTTCAGTGTCTTGAGATCCTCAGTGTGAGTGCGAATGACAAACCAACTTAGCCAACCTCACTTGTCTCCCATTATATGCAGCATTAAAATGAAGAGAATAAGAAAATAGTAGAATAGAGTTACCAATAACGAAACCGTGGTCAATTGCTCTGTTCATAGCCCAGCCACCAATGCCCAACAGTATAACATACATGCAGAAATTGAGTAGCAAAAGCACAGATGCAACGGATTTCAACTGGTTAGCGGCCATTGGTTACGATTATAATGGATATAGGATGGCAAAAGCTGGTGGAAGAGGGAAAGATATGCAGGGAGATTTCAGGAACCAAAAAGTGAAATGCAGAGATAAAAAAGGAAAGATTTTTAGACAATTGGGTACTTGGGTTCTGTGAAAGAGTGGGGAGGGTCTTTTATATTATAATAGCCCTTTGATGAAGGCTTTTGTTCGTTTCTTGCTAAGGCTGTTGTCTCCAAAGAGGCTCTGTGGGGTTGTAAAGGGAGGATTCTTCATCCTCAAGGCAAGCCAACAAAATGCCAGATTCTTACTTGCCTTTTATTTTTTAGTCTTGGAATTTGATTGGGACATTCTTGTCTTGGGTTTGGTTTTAAGAGGTTTGAGGCCGGGTATCAAATATTTTGGAGACACTGGATTGGTCCTTGTAGTGGTCTATAGAGACTATGACACAATTTTGCATTGCAACAACAAAATCATCCTATCAGAAAAATAAATAAATATATATATAGAAATACAATAAATTTTGTTTAAGAGCTGAAAAAACCAGTAGTAATTACTAAACGACAAAAGATTTCCTATAGTTATTTATATTATTATTATTATCAGTTTTCTCATACCTACTATTCGTTTATTTCAGATATAACATTTGCATTTTATTTTTTGAAATTACTTTAAAAAGTTAAAAAAAAATTAGATGCAACCCAAACACATTAGTAGTTTTGTAATTGTAAAAAAATATATATATATATATATTATAAAAAGATACTATTTTTAACCTTATTATTTACAATAAAAAATGAAACCTTATCATTTGAATTCCTCTAATGGAAGGGGAAAAAAATAAACGAAGAAAAATGAAAGTCTTATATATCCTTTAGAAAAATATCTTAGCAAAAAAATAAATATATCCTTTAGAAAATAAGCATCTACATTATTTATTTATTTTTGAAAAAAACTGAAACCTACAGCCTTTTTTTTTCTTTTTTTGTTTGTCATAATAATTTCCAAACTCCAAAGACAACTTTTTGCTCCAGAAAAAAAAAAAAAAATAAAATAAAATCTTCGAAGACAACTGAGAAGTAAAGACGCAATCTTCTCTAGTACGGTGGTTCGCTTTCTAGGCGTTTATAGCCGTTGGGTTGAGCATCTCTTCTTTTTTTTTTTCCTCCCAAAGTGACCGTTGATGATCAGCAGTAGCGATGCTAAAAGTTCCCGCCATTTCTCGATATCTTAGAATTTCACGGTTATCATCACTTTTATTGTCATCCTACATTTCTCTATCCGTTTCCACAAACCCTCACTCAAAATCCTTCCAACGCTTCTTGGGTTTGTTGAAATATACCAAATTGAGCGCTCCTTCTTCCAAACCGTTGCTTTCTGATCTTCTAAAGAACCGAAGATTAGAAGAAGCCCGGGAAACTTTCGATAATATTCCTTCCCCCAGTGTTTATTCGTACACAATGATGATCATGGGTTACGCGGGAAGCCACCGGTTGGATGATGCTCTGAAACTGTTCTACGAAATGCCCATTAGAGATACGGTTTGTTGGAATTCAATGATAAAAGGGTGTTTGGATTGTGGGAATTTAAGTAAAGCTAAAGAAATTTTTGTTGGTATGCCTGGAAAGAATGTCATTTCTTGGACGACAATGATAAATGGGTTGATGCTGTTTGGTGAAGTTGAAGAGGCTGAGCATTTGTTTCATGAGATGCCCACGAGGGATGTAGCTACGTGGAATTCAATGATTTATTGGTATTGTAGGAATGGTAGAGTGGAAGATGCCATCAATTTGTTTGAGGTCATGCCCCTTAAGAATTTGATTTCCTGGACTTCGATGATTGGTGGACTCGATCAGAATGGGAAGAGTGATGAAGCTTTGTTTCTGTTTGAGAAGATGATTGGTTCTGGTTTTGAGCCCACTGCAACTACGTTAGTATGTGTATTGACAGCTTGTGCAAATTTGTTGGCTTTACATTTAGGTGTCCAGGTGCATGGTCAGATTGTGAAGTTAGGATACTGCTTTGATGAGTTTTTATCCGCTTCACTTATAACGTTTTATGCAAACTGCAAACAAATCGAGAACGCATGTAAGGTATTTGAGGAGAGGTTGAATAAAAATGTGGTGGTGTGGACGGCTCTCCTGACAGGATATTGTTCAAATTGTAAACATGAAAATGCATTGAAGGTTTTGGGACACATGATAACAGAGGGTGTCCTTCCAAACCAGTCTTCTTTCACTAGTGCTTTAAATGCATGTTGTGGACTAGAGGCTCTTGATAGAGGGAGGGAAATCCATTCACCAGCTATTAAACTAGGTTTGGAAACTGATGTCTTCGTGGGGAATTCTCTTATTGTCATGTATAGTAAATGTGGAAGTTTAAATGATGCAGTTGTAGCATTTAAGAGGACAGATGAGAAGAATATGGTCTCATGGAACTCAGTTATTGTGGGATGTGCACAACATGGGTGTGGGATGTGGGCTTTGGTCTTCTTTAACCAAATGATACGTGTTGGTATCGATCCAGATGAAATCACATTCACTGGCTTGCTTTCTGCATGTAGCCATTCTGGGATGTTACAGAAAGGAAGAAGCCTTTTCAAAGTTTTCAGTCAAAATAAATTAGTTGAGTTGAAGCTTGAACACTATGCTTGTATGGTTGATATCTTAGGCCGATGTGGAAAGTTGGAAGAAGCAGAGGACTTAATCAGAAACATGCCTCTGAAACAAAATTCATTGATATGGCTTGCTTTGCTTAGTTGTTGTAGGGTGCATCCTAATTTAGATGTATCTGAAAGAGCCGCTAAAAGAATTTTTGATCTAGAACCACACTGTAGTGCTGCTTATGTTTTATTGTCTAATATATATGCTTCTGCAAGTAGATGGAGTGATGTCTCCAAAATACGAAGGAAGATGAAACATAATGGAATTGTAAAAGAACCAGGTTTCAGTTGGGTTGTTCTAAAGGGATTGAGGCATGAATTTCTTTCTGGAGATAGGTCTCACCCACTTAGCAAGTCAATATATAAGAAACTGGACTGGTTGGGAGGGAAGTTGAAAGAGTTTGGGTATGTTCCTGATCAACAGTCTGTTCTACACGATGTAGAGGCTGAACAAAAGGAAGAGATGCTGTCGTACCATAGTGAGAGGCTTGCTATTGGGTTTTGCTTAATTAGTACAGTAGAGGGGAGTACAATAACAGTGATGAAAAATCTTCGTGTATGTGGGGATTGCCACTCTGCCATCAAGATTATTGCAAAGATTGTTGGACGTGAGATCATTGTAAGAGATTCAAGCCGCTTTCATCATTTTAGGAAAGGAATTTGTTCTTGTAAGGATTATTGGTAGCTCATGTTGAGGGAAATTAGATAATATTTTAGAGGGATTATATGGTTAAAATGACCATAAGTAACCGAGTATTGGTATAAGAAATCACAGTGCAGCTTACTTGCTGATCAGATTTTTGGTGTGAATTCAAAATTGCTTCAACAGGCACTACAAAATACTAAGACATTCTCTAAAAGGTGAATTTAATTTGAACAGAATAAAATGTTGATTTTTCCACAATTGAAACTTCAGTGTTAAAATTTTAGTGTCAGTCATTCTAGTGTGAAAGATTAGAGTTTTACTGTCATTAAGTTATTGGGTAGGTACAAATTTTACTTGATATGATCATGATGAAAGCTGAATAAATGTTTGAGTATAGAAAGTAGTTTCAGCATGTCCATTGTGTGTTTAATACGTTCACTTTTTGTATGTTTGTTTTCTCTGAAGACGAGACATACCGTTACAAGTCTGGTATGCTTAGACCTTTATATGTATAGTTATTTCAGTTGATGTTCTTTATTAAGTGGTATACATCAAGTTCTGTTGCTTTTATCTACTACATTTCCAGGTTGATTGAAGCTTTATGTCTGACTTCTTGAATCAGATGGAATATAATTGACTTGGTTGGTTCCATCAAAAACAAACAAATAAGTAGTACATTGATTATGTCAGAGGATTGCTTCACTTCTGATGCAAATAGAGAGAAGCTGGGGGCGCATTTTCATTTGCATGAGAAGGGACTGCATCTCACATCAGAAGGTAAAGTTGCTGCTATTTTATTTGTAAATGACAGTGACAAGTAAGGATGGGGTGGTGGCCTTGGTCTTGTAGACTCCCAAAGCACTGAGAATTCACCATATACGTTACTCATTGATGATCAGATATTCATAAAGGTGGGACTTTTCCTTTATTTTCCAGCTGAGAAATTTTTTTAGTCATCTCTATTCTCGACAGCAGGAATCTTTTTTTTTTTAAAACTTTATTTATCTCCGTCTTAAATTCAACCAGTTTGTGTTCACTCGAGGATCTGGCTGCAGGTAATACCATTTATGCATATCTGAGTTGTTGGTTGCTTATTGAAGTATAATTATGCTCCCTTTCACTGGGAGAAACGTATCTGAGCATTTCTTGATTCTCTGTTAAGACAAATATTCTAATAGGTTAGAGTGCAAATGGCATGGAAACTGGTAGGATAGTTTTTGTTTTTGTTTTTCTTTCTTCTTTTTTTTTCCTTTTTTTTATAGGGTGTTGGGCACACAGGGTCCATTGACATGTTTGGATACATGAACTGATGAAATTGTGTCCATTGTAGATGGAAGACCGTGAATCAGTGCCTCTGATTTTGGTTTGCTCAGCTCATGAAGTCCATTTAACAGCATTATTCTCAAACAATGATCACTTTGCTTTTGACTCTGAAAAGGTTTGAATTTATGGCATCACATGAATAGTTTTACCCCTATAGTCCAATCTTTAACACCATTCTTCTCAAACAATGATTGCTTTTGGCTCTTATAAGGTTTGCATTTATGACATCACATGAATATTTTTTCCCTCATAATATATATATATATATATTTATGGCACTGAACTATTAATGAAGTGTTCATATTTTTTTGTCACTAGGTTCTGCTATGTTTGTCCACTGTAAGTTATTTGGAATACTGACAGTTGCCCAACTGTGGGTACTGGGTACTAATATCTAAGTTGGATAATTTCAATATTTAACGCTTGTTTTAGTGTTTTGGCTTTTGACAACCCCACAATTTTGCATCGGGATAGTAGCAAAGCTAACAGTGTCCACATGGAAATTTAAAGAAATGTGTTGCTTTTGAAATCTTTAAGTAGGATCTGTATGGAGTTTTGAATTTAATGATCAGTATCTCTTCAATACTAATGTGCATGTCCTTGAATTTAACGAGGAAACAGTATGAAGCCTTGAAATTGAAATCCTTGACCCTTTGTTTGCTTTTGAAGGTTTTATAATATACTGCGAAATATATTCGTTATGCTTGTCTTTCACATGCGAGTGTTGTCATATATATTGCGAGACATATCCATGCTGCTTGTCCTTCACATGTGAATGTCTGCTTGTCGTATATCAAACCCAGATGTCTCAAATAAGTCATGTTTTCTGAGTTTAATTACCTAACTAATATAAGATTCGTTTTTTCAACTGTTGTTGAGATTGCACGATTGCAGCCCTCAACCCTTTTGATATTTGCACTGTAGAACTGTTTATAATATACTGTGAAATATATCTGTCCATGTCTTGAGCCTCAAATGCTACAAAGTACTCATGTTTTCTATATTCTGGTTATTTAATTTGTTTGTTATCTTCCTAACCTATTACAGGTCCAGTTTTTGGAAGAAGAGAAACTTCCAGTTGTTAGCAATTCACTGGATAATGACAAAAGGCATAAGATTTTGATCACTCCAATCACCTATTGGATCTGGAGGAATTATTAGCCCAGCCACCAATGCTCAACACTATAACATACATGCAGAAATTGAGTATCAAAAGCAAAGATGCAACGGATTTCAACTGGTTAGAATTATAATGGTTATAGGATGGCAAAAGCTGGTGGAAGAGGGAAAATATATGCAGGGAGATTTTAGGAACCAAAAAGTGAAATGCAGAGATTAAAAAGGAAAGATTTTTGGACAATTTGGTACTTGGGTTCTGTGAAAGAGTGGGGAGGGTCTTTTATATTATTATAAGTAGCCCTTTGATGAAGGGCTTTTGTTATTTTCTTGTCAAGGCTGTTGTCTCCAAAGAGGCTCTGTGGGGTTGTAAAGGGAGGATTGTTCAACCCCAAGGCAAGCCAACAAAATGCCAGATTCTTACTTGCCTCGCATTTTTTAGTCTTGGAATTTGATTGGCACATCTTGGTCTTGGGTTTGGTTTTAAGAAGTTTGAGGCCGGGTATCAAATATTTTGGATACATTGTTGTGGACCTTGTAGTGGTCTCTAGCGACTATGACGCAATTTTGCATTGCAACAAGAAAACCATCCTATCAGAAAAATAAATAAATTTATATAGAAATACAATAAAATTTGTTTAAGAGCTGACCTACTATTGGCTTATTTGAGATATAACATTTATATTTTATTTTTTGAAATTACTTTAAAAAGTTAAAAATATTTAGATGCAACCTAAAATACATTATTAGTTTTGTAATTGTAAAAAATATTATAAAAAGAAACTATTTTTAACCTTGTTATTTGAATTAACCCAAAATACATTAGTAGTTTTGTAATTGTAAATATATATATATATATATATATATCTATATATATTATAAAAAGAAACTATTTTTAACCTTATTATTTACAGTTAAAAATAAAACCTTATCATTTGAATTCATTTGAAGTTCCTGAAAAGTTCAATTTGATCCTTCTCAATGCCCAAAATCACAATCTCTAGATCCTTGGTTTTAGCATAAGAATCCTCAAGAGCACAGAATCTCTTCAATGTCACTTTAATATAGATAAACAGTGCTTGCACTTCCCTACTTACTAAAAGTAATGGTATCACACTAAACAGCAGCTAGATCAACGTGGATTAAAACCTTTACAAAATGACAAACTCACCGACTATATTATTATGATCGAATTTGAGAGGAACTACGATGCACTGTGCTAGACTAGCCAATATATTTGGATGTTAATAAATCCAATCTATATAATATATTAAAATTATACTATTTTCAAAATTTTTTTCAGTTTTTTTTTTTTTAATTTTTTCCGCTCATTCAACACTTATATATATATATATCTTTTTATTTTTAAAAGTTAAAATCTATATTTTGACAAATTTTCAAAATTAAATTTAAAATCTAATAATAATAACAAGATTGGTAGTTTACTTTTTTCTACTTTGCCATATTCTAATTTTTTCTAATTTTCTACTTTTTTAAGTACATATATTATTTTATTTTTTATTCTTACTCTTTCAAAATTTT
>QANX01004926.1:0-82485 GCA_003254975.1 Ochetophila trinervis
TGATTTTTTTTCTTAATATTTCATATTTGTAAAAAAATTAAAAATAAATTAAAAGGCACTAAAATGTGCATTTAACGGATTCTATTAGATTTAACTACTTATAGTAAAATATAATTTTTTACAAATTTAAAAGTATTAAGTGTTCAAAATAATTAAAGTAATCTCTATATGAATCAACTAAATTTTAAAATGTACTAAATGTATTTAGCCCTAGTTTTTATTTATTTTTCTTAGTTGATTAAAGTATTTTATCATTAACACATTAGAAAATTATTTGTTCTATGAAATTCAAAATAATTATCTTATATTTAAATTTTATTCCGTGTAATTATTATTTTTGTTCCTGTTAATTTTTTTCTCTTTCCTTCGTTCTAGAAAGTAGCGTGCCAATACAATCGAAGACGTTTAATGCCAAAATATTTTATCAACAAAAATCTTAATTAATTATGATAAGAAAAAGAATATGAATATGGAATAAAAAAAGGAGGAAGCTTCTTAGCCAGTAAAACAAAGGCTTACTAGCCAGATCAAACTTGTGCTTTTATAAATTAATCACTTAAAGTAAGTAAATCTTATAAGAAAATCTAGTTGATTCCTTTTTTAGAACTATTCAATGTATAGTAAAAAATCAAAGAAAGATAAAAGTATCCATGAATTCACACCTACTATTCAATATGCAATATACAAGTCTAAGTAGGCAACTATCGATTTCAAATCTGAGAAAACTTAGAAAAAATTCAACCAAATGCCTATTACCTGGTGGTTTCGGTGGGAGAGAAGGTGGCCTTCTTTTATGGATCTGTTGGTATGTCTCAAACAAAAACTATCAAAAATTCAATTTAAGAAATTATAAAAGAGGCAGAAAAAATTGTTGGAATGTCCACGAAAGTTAAGTGTAAAGGAAGATATACCAGGGGTTGGAAAGGCAACAACTGTTATAAAACTAACAATTAATATATAAGAGCTTTTGTTTCTGTTTTACCCATTTAATAACTATTAGCTACTCAAAATTTGGTAAACTTATATGAAAGGGTCGTTCTTTTTACTAGAGCTTTTTTTTTTTTTTTTTTGTCTTTTTCCTACTCTCTTTACACAAATTTTCAAAAACACAATAAATAATATTATGTTATTCATTACTATAGAATACAGATATATTCAGCTAACAAGAATTAAACCTATTTTTAACTTTTAAAAAATTAATTTTTTTAATAGTAGAAACATATAACTTTAATTATTCAATATCATTTATACATATGCATTATTTAATTATTTTAGATATAACTTTAAATGACATTTAAATATCCTCTTCCAGGTTTCAACCTTAATTATATTTTCCTATAAATTTTTATTTTAATAAACATTTTTATAGTTTGAATATTTTGTTGATTAAGCATTCTCCATCAAATATAATTATATCTAAAACAATTTAATGAAATTTATGAATAAATTCTACTCAATTTTTTGTTTCTACTATTTGAAAATATTTCAATTTTTAATATAAAAATACGTGTAGTTCCAAGTAGTTTTTTTTTTTTTTTTTTGGTAAACCGTAGTTCCAACATCATTTATATTGCTTGGTTGGCATGTACTAAACAACTTATTATTATTTATTTTTTTGTTTTTGGTAAGGAACAACTTATTATTGTTTAGTTGGAGTATAACAAACAACTTAATGTTATTTTACCAAAATCTAATGAACAATTAATGAAAATGGATAATGAGAGAACAAAAAACAGTCGTGTCAAAAGAACGATCGTACATGAAAAATTGTTTTTAATCATGATTAATGAAGCAGAAACTTGGGTATAGACATATTGGACTGCACTGAATTGAATTAAATCAAAATTAAATTTTAAATAATTTTGTCTAATCTAGTACAATATATAATATTAATTCCAAAAAGTTGCTTTTATTTCTCTCATTCGAGTTCTTCTTTTTGGGCTGGACTCTGAAGCAACTTTAAACCAACGTATGTTAGATTTTGGGCCGACAATATATGATTAATAAGAGAGAAAAAAAAAAACAAAAAAAAAAAACAGAACAAAACATTTTCTAAATATATTCAACAAAATACCAGTACGCAATGCATTAAATTTAAAGAACAGAGATGATAAAATAAAAAGAAGCGTGTGCATAGAGTTATGTTTTAGTGTATGTTTAAAATGCTAACTAATTTACCCAAAAACAATCAAATTTATTAAATTAATAACACATATTTTGGATAGTTCCGCACAGGAAAAACTTCAGTGGAACGGGCTTATATGACGTTCTATTCACATTGATGTGTAGAGCTCACATGACAAATCCTATTAGTTTGTAAATGGAAAGGCCTTACTAGTCCCATTTAAATATTTTTTCAGTGAGTACAGAGAGGGACACTGTATTTTCCCTCACATTTTTTCGACAAATTTGGAACGCATGTCTCCCCAGGAACATAACACATGCATAAAAGTTAATGAGCCAGTCTTCTAAATTTTTTGTTTTTTTTTTTTGGCTAAATGTTTGATGATCAATACTGTTGCATACAATTTTTTTCCTCGTTGGAATATTTGAATTAATTACACACGTGCACCATGCTTGAATAAAGGTTATGGACTGTATATATATTGTTCATCAAAATCAGTCATATTTATGATAAAAGAAATTAAAAGGAAAACAAATTAAGGGTATTTGGGCAGACAAACCATGTATGCATGTTGAGGTGGTCGTTCCGCCCAACCTTAAGCTTTTTTTGTTGGATTTATGATTTTGGTCCCGTTTGAGATATTATTTTTTGTGATAATTTTATTTCAATTTAAATTAAATTTGATTACAATATAATTTGTTATCTAATTTAATTAAATTATTGATAAGATAAAATTTAAATAACAGTGGTTAAGTCTGTAAAGATTTTATTTTAAAATTTAATTAGAGAATATTAATTGGTTTGGGTTTCTATTATTTGTACATACAAATATTAGAAAGAATCCAGAGAACAAACTGATTAAATTTTAATTCAGAGAGAATATATAAAAACATCGAGTGAAAATATTAGAGAAAATATTCATTCTCTAATATTTTTAGTTTATTTCCTGAGATATAATAGAGTCCACACTCTACTGTACTACCTGAGATTAGTCATGGAAGATCTAGGAGATCCGATGGTAGATCCCAGTAGCAGTGGTAGATTCCAGTAGCAGATCCGGTGGTAGATCTTAGTAGCAGATCTGGTGATAGCCTGTGAATCCAAGTGCAGATCGTAGATCCGGTAGAATCATTATACCACGCATCAAATTCAGAAAGTCTATGAGGTATTTTTTTTTTATATGATTCAGTCAGATATTTTTTTGTGGGTTATTGATTTTACGCTTCTGTAAAATATATTTCCTTACAATTGATATCAGAGCATCCCATAAGATTATATGTTGAATCTAGATTATGAAGCATGTTATGATGTATGTTTAGATATATGGCACCTAGGATCTATATTTGTTGGATCATATATGCTAGAATATTATTTATAATTTTTATTCATAATTGATATTTTATTGATGAATGGTTGTAACTTTAATTCATGGTTAGATGTTTGGTTGTATTTTTTCTTTGGGTTTGTAATAGGGAGGCTGATTTATGTTTTATTTTATATTATGTAAATTTGTAAAAATACAAATTTGTAATACTATGTGACCTTCGCTGTTTGGACAACTGGCGGCAAATCAGAAGGGTTTTTGGCTAGAAACCACCATGGACAAAAAGTAGACTCAGAGGCGACGACGCGGATGGTAATAGGTCATCGGAAACCACTGCACGTGCTTACACGCGCTACGAGAAGTGTCTGAGAATGGAAATCACTCTCATGTCTTCTTGATGCGCCTGAGGGCGCGTTAACCGTTGGATCGCCCTGAAATTTTGGTATGTGCTTCCTTTGGATGCTTGACCTTCCTATAAAATTTCATGGTGATCGAACCTTTCTACGAAGGTTGGTGACCTTTTTGGCGGTGGAAGTTAATGTTTGATTGGTTTGAGTTTTTGTCTTTTGGACTTAAACCCTAGATAATCAGTTTTTTAGCTTGGCCCACAGTTTTTGGACTTGCAAGACCATTAAAAAAAAAAATGAACAAATTGATGGATTGGGCCAGATTTCTTTTTTCTTTTGGGCTTGTAATTTTTTTTTATCTAGATACCATGGATTAAGGTTGATTATTTATTTATTTATTTTATGAATGGTTTAATTATATGCTATTAATATTTTATATGATGACATGTCATATAGGCTAGGTGGTGCCATATTAATTTGCATCAATTGTATGTGCATAATAATTATTATGATTTTGTATTTAGATTAATAATTATTATTGTTATTTTCAAATAAAAATTTGGAAAATCAAAATCCCAATATGTTTAAAAAAAAATATTGAATGGATGAAGGTTTTTATAATTTTTTTTTAAAACCTAAGGGCTCCATTGTAGGTCCAATAATAAAATGATCATGTGATACCTTAATGGATAAACGTGGTAGGATTTTATTGGATTGGACCTTAATAATTTTCAAAATTTTAATAAAGTTGTTTGGCCCAACGTCGACAATTCTTGGATATTAAAGATAATTTTGAAAATTAATAAATGGTTTTAACATTCAAACTTGGTCAAATTATTACCCTCCCAACGAGGCTATGTTAATTTTATCAAGGGCCCAAAGTTATTTAAAAACAATGGTTGATAGTCTAAATTAGACAGAATCAATTTGATTGGAATTTAAAAGTGTTGTCTGGGAAGGTTCTATCTAAGAAGGTTGGGACTTAAATACGTCCGTTTGTGACACCCCAATCTTTCCTGGAAACTGACCTAGTAGGACATTTTTTCTGTTTCATGTTCAAATTTAGTTTATTGTAAATGTCTTTCCCAATGTAAGCGTTTATAATGGAAGCTAAATTATTGATTTTTCAATAAGCATAAATTTTTTTTTTGGATTAATTAAAAATATGTTTATTGAGTTTTACTTTCTTTTAATATAAGTGTGCAATTTTTTTCAAAAAAAATGGCAACTTTTAACCCTCTAGCTGTGATTTTGAGCCAAAAACCTATAGATGGAAATAATTACAGTGATTGGAAAACCAATTTGTTCATTGTGTTGGAATATGAAAAAGTTAAATATGTCATTTCCACCCCTAAACCTATCGTACCCGCAACAGATGCAGAGGCTCAAGTGAAGAAGAATTATACCAACTGGCAAGATGCAGATAATGCAGTTTGCTGCTATATCCAAGTCAATATTGCTAAACACTTGCTACCTCATATCAGAAATTTCGAGAGTGGAGCAACAATGCTTCAAGCTCTTGATGGAATGTTTGCTGAATCAAACTCTGCTTTGAGGCAATCTACTTTAGAGGCTCTAACGAGCACAAGGATGACTGGAGGAAATGTGCGGGATCATTGTCTGAAAATGATGGCAAACCTCAGTCAGGTTCAGGTTATGAGGATCAAGCTGGATCAAAGGTCCCAAATCGATTTGATCCTAAATTCTTTGCCTGAGAGCTTCAGTTAGTTCAAAATGAATTACAACATGACCAAGCTGAATTTGACTCCTGTAGAACTGATGCATGAGCTTCAGAGTGCTGAAGAGTCTATTTTAAAATCCGGCAATGTTCATTTTACTCAGGGTTCTGTTAAGACCAAAGGGAAACCTCAAGTCAGTAACAAGAACACGAGTAAAAAGAAAAAGAAGGAAGTGATACCAGTTATCAAGACTGCTGAAACAAAGAAGCATAAAGGCAAATGCTTCAAATGTGGAGAAAAAGGCCACTGAGCAGAATTGCTCTAAGCTAAAGCCAGGTATGGGTGATTTGAATTATATTAAAAAAATTTTAGTGTAGAATCATAATGATAAATGGATCATTGATTCAAGAGCCACTAATCATGTCTGTTACTCTTTGCAGTGGTTCAGACAAACTAGTTTGGTGGGAGAAGGACAAAGAAGTTTGAGGCTTGGGAACGGAGAATATGTCTCTATTAAAGCAATAGGACAAGTTGATTTATTTTTTAATAATAGGACTTTAATTTTATATGACTGTTTAATCGTTCCAGACTTTAAGAGGAATTTGGTTTCTGTTAGTTGTTCATTTGAACAAGGTTTAACAGTACAGTTTAATTCCTCAGTTTTAATAAAAAGTTCGACTTCAATTATTTGTTCTAGTGAATTATGGAATGATCTTTATTTTTTAAGTCCTACGTCCTATTATGTTAATAATTTTGAAACTGTTGACGATGAGCATATACATGTTGCCAAGAAAAGGAAAGTTTCAAATGAAACATACCTTTGACATTTACGATTAGGTCATATTAATCCTAACAGGATACACCGTTTGGTTAAAAGTGAGATTTTAAAATCTCTAGTATTTGAACCTATATCAGTATGTGAATCTTGTTTAGAATGAAAAATGACCAAAAAACCCTTTAAGGCCAAGGGATATCGTGCAACCAAACCACTGGAATTGGTGCATACTGATATATGCAGATCAATAAATGTTCAAGCTAGAAGAGGGTATGAGTATTTTGTAACTTTTATAGACAATTACTCAAGATATGAATATGTTTACCTAATACGCCAAAAGTCTGAAATTTTTTCAAAATTTCGAGAGTATAAGGCTGAGGCAGAAAAGCAATTAGGATTCCATTTCAAAGAACTTCGGTCTGACCAAGGTTGTGAATACCTTTTTGGAGAGTTCAAGTTTTACTTGACTCAAGAGGGGATAGTTTCTCAACTATTAGCCCCTGGAACACCCCAGCAAAATGGAGTTGCAGAAAGAAGAAATATAACTCTTCAAGATATGGCTAGATCTATGCTCAGTTACTCATCCTTACCTATTTCATTTTGGGGATATGCCTTAGAAACAACAATGTATCTTCTAAACTTAGTTCCTTCTAAATTTGTTTTTAAGACACCAATAGAATTATGAAAATGGCGTAAGCCCAGTTTAAACCATATTCGAATTTAGGGTGTTCATGCACATGTCTTAAGAAAGGAACCGAATAAGTTGGAATCTCGTACAGAAGTGTGTATGTCTGTTAGTTACCCTAAAGGAACAAGAGGTGGACTTTTTTATAGTTTCTCATATAAGAAAATTTTTGTGAGTTACATGCAACTTTTTTAGAGGAAGACTATATAAACAATTTCAAACCCAAGAGTAAAATAGTTCTTGAAGAGCTTGCCTCAGCTCAAGCACAGGCTGTATCACAGTAATTTTTTTCATGTTACTCCATTGATGCCCATGTATGTTCAAAGATGGGAAAATGTACCCAAAGGTGAACAAACACAAGTAGAACTGGTGGAACAACAAGAATCGGTACAGGTGGAACCTCCACCGGTACAACTTCCACCACAAAACATAGTCCAGGATCCTCCTGTAATTGTACAACCACCACCAGTGCAGCTTCGTCGTAGTGAGAGAGTAAGACACAAGCCTGCGAGATATATCTTGCTAGGCGAATCTTACCAAGTCATCACTAATAGCGACGATGATCCTGTTAATTATAATGAGGCACTGGAAGATGTGGATACACAGGAGTGGCAGGAAGCCATGGACCGTGAGATGGAATCTATGTATTCCAACTCTGTCTGGTCTCTTGTAGAAGCACCTGAAAACCTATAGAGTACAAGTGGATCTACAAAAGAAAAAGATGATTAGATGGGAAGGTAGAAACCTTCAAAGCTAGATTGGTGGCGAAAGGCTATACCCAAAAAGAGGGGATATATTATGAAGAAACTTTTTTGCTAGCAGCCATGCTTAAATCGATCTGGATTCTTTTAGCCGTAGCAGCAAAACTCAATTATGAGATTTGGCAAATGGATGTAAAAACGGCCTTTTTAAATGGCAATTTACAAAATGACATCTATATGCGGCAACCAGAAGGGTTTATAGCTAAAGGCCAAGAACACATGGTATGCAAGTTGCAAAGGTCAATTTATGGACTTAAGCAAGCATCTAGGTCATGGAACATTAGGTTTGATCAAGTCATTACTTCAATTGGTTTTGAGAAAAGTCCTGATGAACGTTGTGTTTATAAAATGATCCAAAGTAAAAAAGTAATTTTTCTAGTCCTTTACGTTGATGACATTTTATTGATTGGAAATGATAAAAAGGTGTTGTCAGGTGTAAAGGAATGACTACACAAGCAGTTTGATATGAAAGATTTGGGAGAAGCCAACTATATTCTTGGAATCAAACTTCTAAGAGACCGGAAGAATAAGATGTTGGCACTATCTCAATCATCATCTATTGATAAAATATGTGCTAAGTTTAACATGGATAAATCCAAGAAGGAATATTTACCCTTCAAACATGGAATCCATCTTTCGAAGGAACAATCACCAAAAACTCCTGAAGAGAAAAATATCATGAGTAAGAAACCTCATGCTTTGACAGTAGGTAGTCTTATGTATGCCACGTTATGTACTAGGCCAGACATCTGTTATGCTGTAAGAGTTGTAAGTAGATTGTACCACTGGGTTGCAGTGAAATATATACTCAAGTATCTAAGGAGAACGGAAGACTATATGTTGGTGTATTCTAGTGGGAGTTTAAAAACTGTTGGTTTCACAAACTTAGATTTTCAAAGGGACATTGACTCTAGTAAATCTACCTCAAATTATGTGTTTACTATGAAATTCCTCATAGACCTACAAATGATATCTGGTACAAAACGGCCCATTACCCTTTACTGTGATAACAGTGGAGCCGTAGCACAGTCTAAAGAACCTAGGTATCATAAGAGGCAAAAACACATAGCAAGAAAGTACCACTTAATTCGTGATTTCATCGAGAGAGGAGATACAGTGGTTACTAAAATAGCATATGAGGAAAACTTAGCAGACCCTTTTGCTAAGTATCTACCTGAAAAAATATTTCAGAAACATGTAGAATGTATGGGTCTTAAGAGGGTCCAGACTTATTTTAGAGTAAATGAGAGTTTGTTTTTATTTGTGTTTTTGTAACGAGACAAATAAAAATTTATTTTATGAGTTTAAATAAAATTTTGAGGTATTTTTTCAATATTTTTGTGCACGCTAATATTTTAAATATAAGTTCCAAATTGATTATGTAGAATATGATCATCTGAATACGTCCACAGAAGATATGATCATAAGTTCTCTTAATCAATAAATAAGATCACAGTTGTTGAATAAAGTTGAGAGCTTTATTTAGACTGCAATATTTTATGCAATAATTTATCTTGGTTATTATAAAATATTGGTGCGGACTATGTTTGCATTTATTAGGATCAAAGTGAAATTTAATTAAGGTTAAATTTCTATGAAAATTAATTAAATCTCAAGATATATTTGGTTATTTTATTTCTCTTAATTCTGAGTTTATTATAAATAAGTATTTAGATGATTATTTTTCTTTGAGTTGTCAATAAGTGAGGTCTATCTTACGACCAATATCTTGATGACTTGGGAATGTGATTGTTTAAATTATCGGTATTTATGAAATAAAAAATAAGGAATTTGTATGAAATATCATCTTGATATGTTTCAGTACTTGGATGTAATGAAGTTACTGGCCAGTGCATTTGATCCATTATAGAAACTAATAAGTCAAGAGAATAAATAATTGATTGATTGACATAAAATATTATCATTCAATTATTGATGTTTTACAAAGGGGAGATAAAATATTAATATTGTTGTTATTATTCTTGGAGTTGAACTCTTGGCTTTTAGTATAATAGCACCATATTAGATAGTTGTTTGACAACTATAAGGAGTCTTGATTAATAATAGTTGTTAGATCCCCAAACTAGCTCAGGATATCTGATACAGCTCACATCTCAGCTATAGGAATATAAAACAGAAAGATTGAGTTACATGGACTTATGATTATACTCAAGCTTGTACTCAAGAGCAAGTGGGAGATTGTTGGATTTATGATCTTGGTCCCACTTGAGATATTATCTTTTGTGATAATTCTCTCTGTATTTCAATTTAAATTAAATTTGATTATAAGATAATTTGTTATCTGATATAATTAAATTATTGATAAGATAAAATCTAGATAACAGTGGTTAAGTCTGTTAAGATTTTATTTTAAATTTTGAATTGAGAATATTAGTTGGTTTGAGTTTCTATTATTTGTACGTACAAATATTAGATAGAATCCAGAGAATAAACTGATTAAATTTTAATTCAGAGAGAATACGTAAAAACATCGAGTGAAAATATTAGAAAAAATATTCATTTTTTAATATTTTTGGTTTATTCCCTGAGATACAATAGAGTCCACACTCTGATGTACTACCTGAGATTAGTCCTGGAAGATCTAGCAGATCCGGTGGTAGATCCCAATAAAAGTGGTAGATTCCAGTAGCAGATCCAGTGGTAGATCACAGTAGCAGTAGTAGATCTGGTGGTAGATCCGGTAGCAGATCTGGTGATAGCCTGTAGATCCATGTGCAGATCGTAGATCCGGTAGAATCATTATACCACGCATCAAATTCAAAAAGTCTGCAAGGTATTTTTGTTTTATTTTTCATATAATTCAGTCACATATTCTTTTGTGGGTTATTGATTTTACGCTTCCGCAAAATATATTTTTCTTACATCTTTTGTGGTGAATGCTATTACAAGTTTCTATCTTTGAACATATGCCTTTTGATTTGGATTCTAATAACTGGATCAGTTCACATAGTTTAAGTAGATGAAGATGGTAATAGAGATAAATATAAAAAATATTATGATCTATTTTTTATTAGTTTAAACTTTTAGAATTAATGGTAATTTAATATGGTATCAAAGCCAAAAAATTTAGCGATTACATGTTTAAAACTTAACAATTCCACCAAAAATAAATATATATATATATATATATGAACTTAAAATGAACCCTAAAAGAGGCAAAACGAAAATCCAAATTAATAAAAATAAATATAAAATATATGATAATTCACCTTTTATTAGCTTAAACTTTTAAAATTAATAATAATTCAACATAGAATGAGTTTGGACTTGGCTTGGATTGAAAAGGGTGAGTGTGGGCTTGGCTTGGATTGAAAAGAAAAGATTTTCTAGTGTTAGTTTCTTGGCTTGGCAAATCAGAGCGACCTCTGTTGAAATTTAATAAATATATTATGAGATAATATACATAAATGCAGCACATAAATTATTATCTCATTCAGATCTCATGTTATTCAATAGCATGTATCAACATACCGTTCATCATAGTCTGCCATTGATTTTCAATGGTTGTAGAACCTACAAAACAATAAACATGTTGTAGAGACCACTATAAAACCAATCATTTCAACCCTTTGCTCTTTCTCATTAGGTTAAAAATAATACGTATGTTTAAAACAATGGTCCTCATTTCATATTTAGGTTAGGATTATTGGACATAAGCAGTATGTCACCAAACACACTGAAACATAAACATAAAATTGTTATCAATGATTCATGTCAGAATTATTGGATGCAACTAGTATGTCATCACATACAAAGCATAAATATGAAGTTACTCCCATTGATCCTCTATAACATTCTTCAATAAATAATTATGGCGTCGTCTTCAAACATAGATATACCACTGTATTAAGGCTTGCTCAATCCATAAATTAATTTATTGAGCATACAAAGAAAGTATTCATTATTTACCTCTCGGAAGCCAACTTGTTGTACCATTCAAAAGTTTTTACATAGATTTCCATTTAAACAATATAGTTCTGACATTCATCATATGCAACTCCTCCTCTTGGCTAAATTTTTAGCCATAAAATCTCAGTATTGAACTTTTCTATTTAACCATCGAAGTAAGTTTAGTATGAAAGGTTCATATTCAACCATCAAATTTGCGTTATAGTGATAATTTAACCACATTATGTACCATAAATGTCACATCATCAATCATCAATCATCACATCCAACACAAAAATTAGATTGCAAAATACTTATAGTTTCCGAATAATTGTTGAATCCAATTAATCACTTATATCAAAATTCATATTTTGCAAAACCATATAATAATCATATATAACATGTTTGTGAATCTTTTCTAACCTTCTTAAAAGCACATCCTTACCAAATACATATTATGGACTCCACGTCCTTTATCGATGGGTTCATCCTTATTGAACGAACATATTTCCATTTCCAAAACTCAACCTCTCTTGGTCCTTGACCAAGATCAATGCCAACATCATCTTCAAATAATTCCAACTTTGTTTAACTCAACAATACTAATATATCCAACTTTGTTTAACACAACAATATTAGTGGTATGAGATTATAAATAACATATAAAACACTTAAACCCAATAAATGAGCACCAATGGTCTTAAAATCCAATATCTTGATCAAAAAATTATAGGTTTTACCAAACATTCACAACTTTATACTCGAAAAAAGACTAGGTTTCACATCTGATTTCAGTTTATATATTGAAGTCCTCAAATCTCACCCACAAGAAAATTCAAGTAAATATTCTAGCATAAATCACATTATATCCAAAAATATGCGACTTTTAATTGTTAACATTATATACAATGTGTTATTACCACATTTCTGAAAAACCTTTCAAATGGCCCAAAGTTTCTATCAATCTCATCAACAATTACATAGTACCCACCATCTCTGTCAGACTTCATAGCTTTTATGTTCTCTTATTTCTTTTAAACTCTAATTTGAACATCTCAAAATGGATGGAGCAGAAATTCCACAATTATCTATGTAAATTCAAAACAAAATATCTCCAAATACCAAATTTCTCTTTCCAACTTCAGCAATAGTTTACATCTCTTAATTCAACATCAATAAAAATATACTAAATACCAAGTCTAGTAATATACCATATATTACTAATAATTCAATCCTTTTTCCAAAAAATATTACTCATATACTTACTTCGTAGCAGAGAAGAATTATTCTCAATTATCGCATATTTAAGAGTAATTATAAAGACAATCACAATATCGAACAATTCAAGTGTATACAGAATATCTCATAAAAATGCTTATCGAATCAAAATAATTCCTTAATCCAAAAAATACCACTTTAATACCAAAATGAAAAACTATAATAATTTATATTCAAAATGAAATAGAAGTCAACTAACCTCATCAACAGTATATAAGAAAGTTCATCCATCATTCATAAATATCAATATTCACTCAAGGTTGGTTGGTCCTCTCAAGCTTGTTGATTTCTTCATCAAAGCATTTTGCTTTGCCACCTATTACCAATGTCATGATCTTTTGTTCCAAAAATCATTCAATTTGTTTAGTATTATAACTTGATTTGACTCCAAGTCAAAATATCCTCACATTATCAACTCTATTACATATAAAAGAGAACATCAATTTAGCGACAATGCTTACCATTTATGTCGAACTTGGTGAACCTTATACCGAAAAAAAAAAGTTACAGACACTAACAACTTCAAGGGCTTTTTAACACGTATTTATTCATATAATTCTCAAATATCATGGATAACAGTTGTTTAAACAATCTCAATCTTCACACAACTTTCTAGCTTTGCAGTGGTTTAATAAATAGGCTTTTTCGGTGGAATTATTACCAAAGCTTAATCTAGCTTTAACTCATATCAAATTTAACAGTCTTATATATTATAACAAACATCACTAAACAATCATGGCAAATATAGGCAGAGTATTTCTGGAATGCTCACAGCTGTGGAAATGACAAATATCAACAATATGCACATCTCAACAAGATCATGCATTAGCTCATTTTCCAACCTCCAATACATATATATATATATATGTACATTAAACAGAATAAATCGCTAGGGCTCTCTGACCACAAAAGAAACCTATACAAGAGTAAGAACAATTAATTAAACACCACAACTAAATGCATTGAACCAGTTACCGACAAGGTTAACAAGAACCTGCAGTTCATGGCATTTAACTAACTTCATTCACCAATCTAAGCATCCTACCAAGTAATTAAGCCACCAACAAGATGACTTAAGTACCCGTATGGACATTAGTATCAATTCATTTTGGGAGAAAATACATTGACAATTTAATGATATAGACAAGCTAAGTCTCATGACAGGCAAATACTTAAACATCTTAAACCACTATGTCAAATTTATATGAACATTACTACATTGACAATTTTATGATATAGACAAGCTAAGTCTCACGATAGGCAAGTGCTTAACATTCTATACCACTATGCCAATTTTTTTTTAATTAATCATAAAATATTTTAACGATTTTAAGATATGGACAATGACAGGACCCGCCCCAGAAATTCCTCCAGAATAACCGGAGAGGCCCCGCTTGAGGAAGATTCCACCACCCCTCGGGGCAACCGACAGAATTCTCCTCCGAAAGGGGATAATAATCAAATAAACAAATAAACAATAATGGGACGAATAGTAAATAAGATATGAACGAAAAGTAGATAAAATAAGCACCACAATAAATTAACGAGTCATAATGAATAAATAAGAAACAATGTATGAAGTAGGTGGGAATGACAGAGCCACTAGGAGTGATAGACAAAAATATAAATGATACAAATCCAACATGAACAGAATAAGATCAGAGTCTAATACATAAGAAGAAGTAATAAACAGATGCGATAAGCGGATGCGATGCCGATGTGAAATGCCGATGGTAGTCCACGGGAACCTGCAACTAGGACCTAGGGAACGAAGTAAAAATAACAAAACGTGAGATTTAAATATCTCCGTGAGTGCTCCTAGATAACTACAAAATACAATTTCAGCCGTTAAAACCTTTATACTCAAACCTCACGTCACTCAGTTGAAAGGTTCCCCGTTTTGAAAATCATTTCGCAAAACCCTCGGTTTACCCCAAATCATTAAATCAATAAAAACGGTTTAGGGACGAAAACGTAATTTAAAACAATTATCGAAATCACGTACCAAACACTAAAAACGTAAATGAAATCCATAATAATTAATTGATGGTCAAACACAATTTCATAAACGATCAAGCAAATGGGTCAAAATCTGAAACCAAAGGCCATAGGCCACAATCCATAAAATCAAACCATCAATTTAAAATCAGAAACCAACCAATATAAAACCAAATCGGTATAAACTCAGCAAACAACAATTGTAAAACCCAACTAGTATAAATCAGCAATCAATATAAAACCAAATCCGGTATAAAATCTACAATGAATCAGAACCATCATAAAACCAACCGGTACCACAGCATATATTGTGCCGTGTGACCCTCAGCGTCCTAACGGCGTCACAGGCGGGGGAGGGGGGCTCAGTCATCACAACGAATCGACGTCCCAAATCCGTCATGGCAGGATCTTCATCATCTCTCTCCCGACACGTGTCCGTAGCAGAGGATGGCATAATACATATAGCGCGCATAATAATCCAATATCTCAATCAACATCTCGATACCGTGTGGTACTCCTCAAAACCAAATCCAAAATCCTCCATCATCGAACATCAACAATTTTTCAAATCCTTTTACTTTTAAACAATTTTCCAAAATCTTCTCTTTGAAAAATTTTACGAAAACAATCAAATATTTGCATATCAGAAAATTGCCCCAAAAATTCTTAAATTCCACAAAGCCATAATTTTTTTCTTTAAAATCACCAAATTTCCACAATATCGTAAAATATCCAAAACATTTCAAAATTCACTAAACCACCAATTAAAACACAAATTTCATAAATATTCCAATAAATATGAAATCTATCAAATCATAAAATCAACTCATGCAAATATTTAAATCATCATAAAACATATTTAATAATCTTAATTTAAATGCACAAGAAAATTTAATCAAAACAAATTAATAGAAATGAAATCAAATATAGCATATATTCCCAAATGATTTAGAAAATAAATGCACTCACTGGTCTGAAACGTGCTCCTGCTGGATCTCCGGTCCAGCCCTCGCTCGCGTACGAGCACCTAAAAAGAATTTACCGAAAATAACTTTTTAAAAAAAAAAACCGAAAAATTAACCAAAGGCTCGTAGAATCCTCTAAGCCTCCAAATACAAGATTAAAACACTAAATACTAAGATTGCCCAACATTTTCAGTAATTACGAAAATGTCCCAATATTTTCGAAAATTACAAAAATGCCCTTAATCGGCAAAAATCCCTAAATTCAATGGATTTTTCCGTTTCAAGTCCGATTTCAACAAACTTTATACCGAAAGGAAATTGAAGATGCAAGGAACTAGAAACTACCTTCAATTTCAAGATTCGTCGATGAATTGATCGGAATCGATCCCGGAAGATCGGACCTCGGCCGGGATTGAGCATTTTCGAATCCGACCAAAATTAGATCAAATCGAAGGTACGGAAAGCTTGCCCACGACCCTAGGAACGCTGTGGGACGGGAGGTGAGCAACCACTCGCCGGCGGTGGAGCAAAACAGCGGCGGCGCGTGAGGCTCGGTCACGGCGGCGCGTGAGGCTCGGTCACGGCGGCGCGTGGGCGGCGCGTGTGGTGGTCGTCAGAGCTCGGGAAAGTGCAGATCTGGTCGCTGGCGTGTTCTGAGTCCGATGGTGGTGGCTGTGTTGTGCCACTCGCCGGTGATAGGAGCAGATCTAGCCGGAAAGGTGACTGCCTCGGAGTGGTTTTTCCGAGACTTTGCGGCGGTTTTTCGGCGTGCTCTGGCGGTTTCCGGCGTCAAACTCGGTACCAAAAAGTAGATCGTCGCACCAGCTTTCCAACGGTACCAAGAACTCTCCTTAACTCCACCGGAACAATGAGATATGACCGGCCAAAGGTGGTGTCGCAACAGTGCACGGTTTCACAGTTTGCACGAGCCCTCGGTCTCGCTGCAATTTCCGGCGATCTGGGTCGTTTCACGGCGAGCCACTGGTACAGGGAGGAAGAGGAGGTCGCAGGCTTCGATTTCCAGGTAGTGGTCGGCCAAGTCCGGCCACGGTGTGGCGGCTACCGGCGTGGAAAAAGTGGCGGCGAAGTGACGCGGCTGGGGGGAAAATTTCTCCAAAAATCCAGATTTATGGCATTTTTTTAAAGAGGAAGACAGGGGCAATTTAGTCCTTTCTCACCATAGCCGTCCTTGCCAAAATTACCAAATTGCCTTTCAAACTAAAATGACCATAACTTCGTGGTCTTAACTCCGAATCAAGCGTACTACTAGTCTACGAACTCGTATCGACTAGCTCTACGCAACGGTACCAAAGTCAAAGCTAAAATATAACCACACAAAAAGTCAACTTTGAGCCCACTCAAGGTCAAACTGGTCAAACTTGAAATTTTTATTATTTTTCTCGAAACGGGATGTTACAGACAAAACAAGTTTCATAAAATAAGTATTAAATTTCATGATAATTTTATAGTTTAAACATGTCAAATCTTACGACAGTCAAGAATTTGATCATTCTTTACTACTATATCAAAATTTAGCACAAAATCAAATCAACGGCATGCAATTAAAATTACCTTTAAAAAAAGACAATTTTAATAAAATAAAATAAATTGAGAAAAATATTATTATCTCATTCAGATCTCATGTTATTCAATAGCACGTATCAACATACCATTCACCATAGTCTGCCATTGATTTTCAATGGTTGTAGAACCTACAAAACAATAAACATGTTATAGAGACCACTATGAAACTAACCCTCTCAACCATTTGCTCTTTCTCATTAGGTTAAAAATAATAAGTATGTTTAAAACAATAGTCCTCATCTCATATTTATAACCCACACAAAATAATAATATATAAAATAGAGATGAGTCAAAATTCTAATAGGGTTCTGCTGAGAAAGAGACATTGGGTTCCTTTGGTCTAATGAGTCCACCAAAGAATAAAGAGAAAGTGATTTCAATGGGCCTCATTACTATAAATTAAACAATGTGTCCAATCTCATTATTGGAAACATTGAAGCCCAGTAAGTGAATCCACTTGATTATGCCCACTCCACATAATTATTCTAACAACCTCAACTGACTATTTTATCCATCCTTACTGGATGTTTCATGCTTCCTCTATATATGCTATATATGCTTGTTGTTCTCTTGGAATACGAATACTACGCTCACAGCCATGGATTTCA
Organism: Ochetophila trinervis; assembly: GCA_003254975.1. Classification (NCBI taxonomy): domain Eukaryota; kingdom Viridiplantae; phylum Streptophyta; class Magnoliopsida; order Rosales; family Rhamnaceae; genus Ochetophila; species Ochetophila trinervis. The sequence continues at coordinate 18,039 of QANX01004926.1, forward strand.
AAGATGAGTAGTAGTAGTGCATGAATTTATTAATATATGTATTATATATAGAAGTACTATATGTGTTATATATATAATTGTTGCTCATGACGTTAGCCAAATTAATGTGATCAAATACAACGTAGTTGAGAAAAATCAGCAACTATATATGATTCTCATGAAAGACATTGAACAAAGCCACTTGTGATTCTCTTACACCCTGTTGATGGCCAAGAAGAACCCTCAAGAACTGACTCTGCGGACTCTGAGAACAAGATAGTTGATTCGAATATTTTTTAAATTCAAACACAACTCGTTAAAATTATCTATATATTATTTGATTGTTTTTCCTTTAGCCATTTTGAATGTGAAAATTTTCTCTTTCAAATATAATTTTGAAGATAAAGGCTTGTTAAGTAGAGACTATCAAGTTTCATCCATACCTCAAATGAAAGATATTGTCTTGAAACTTCCCTTAGCACTTTGTTTTCAAGATCGAGCATGAGAGTGTTAAATGCCTTCTTCATAATACCCTTCTTCCAATATAAAGCTGGCATTTTGTCTCTCCATCCTGTGCTTCTTCAAGACCAAGATTCCTAAGAAGAGTTGTCATCTTCATCTTCCACAGCACAAAGTCAGAAGTATCATCAAACTTTTCTATCAAGAACGTTATTCTTGATAATAGAACATACACAAAACAAACAATCAAGAAGAATAATAGAAAAATAAGAGAGAAAAAACTAAAGTTTTTATTCCACTAAAAACAAAAAACTGATTATAAGCTTGTAGATCAAAACTATTTATAACTAAAAATAAATAGAGTCATGCTTCTATAAAAACTCCACTCCTATTCCACTCATATTTGTATACTTTTATTCAAAACTTATCTAATAACAAAACATATGTTTAAACCAATATTCTATAGGTATCAATATTGTTGCAAGGTGCAAAGACCCACTACTATTCTTCTCAGTCAAAGATTATTGTTTAAGTGCAAATTTTCTGTCCAAGTTGAAATTCACCTATTTGGCAATCACATCGAGAGCTCGAGACCATGTGTAAGTCATTTTTGTGTCTTGTGATCCTCACTACAGCAAGTTAAATAGTTATTTTGAGGTTTAAAATTAAGCATTCTAAGAATTGTGAAGTTGTGATACTCAAGACTTTCTCGTCGTACCATAAAGAGAGATGGAAGAACATAATCATGGTCTACGATTAGACATACTACATCTTAGTTTGTTTTAGCTTTATTAATTGTGTAATTGCTCATCATAAATTGCATTCAATTTCTTGTTAAAAAATAGAGTTAATTACAATTTAGTACCCTTGACTTTTAGAGTTGTGCGATTTCGGTCCTAAATTTTATATTTGGTCAAGTTAAGCTTTAAAGTTTTAAATTTGTGGGATTTGGGCTCTTGATTTTTCAAGTTAGAACAAATTAGTTCAACTTTACAATTTCAGTTGACAGACAAATTGGTAACGGGGTTTTCTCTTTTGGTTTGAAGTGTCATGAGCGGTGTTTTCTGACTGATTCGAGCTGTAAAGCTAACACAGTTTTGTTGCTCGAAACTTGCCAATTTATTGTCATGTTCAAATTAAAATTAAACCAATTTGCACAAATTTGAAAATTAAGGTCTAAAATCGTACAAATTTGAACATTTTAGAGTTTAAATTGATCAAACATTTAATTTATGGCCGAAATTGCACAACCTTAAAAATTTAAGATATTAAATTGCAATTAACCTTAAAAAGTACTATTGAAATAATATGTTGATTACATTGAGGGAAATGTGATTTTTACCCCAGGTCGAGGTTTGAACTTTAGACGTGGATGTGTATTTTTAACAGTTTTTACCACTTGGTTAAGCCTATGAATATATTTGACTCATTTAGTTGCCCAACTTTATGAACCATAATGTTTTCTATTTCATTTGATTTGTTTGGTTTTGGATTAGTTGGATAGCGATTTTATATATAAACTTGGCTGAGGCCAGATAATGACATTAGCCGATGCTTTCCTCTGTGATTTCTGGAGTCTTTAGAGTGAAACCCTTAAAAGGTTGAATCGTAAAATATTAATCGAGTCTTTTTAACTTCAATTTATTAAGTTGCATATATCTTTACTTGAATACTATTACATTAATATATATATTTGTATTTTAAAATTATCACTTTACATTTGAAAAGACTACAATTGATCTCCCTTCTAACTTAATTTTTTCTTACTATTTTCGTATTTTAAAATTATCATTTTTACCTGTGAAAAGAATAGAATTGATCTACTTCCCAAATTATCATGCTGATGTGGATAACATGACTAGGACCCATATAATTTTATGGTGATTTAATTGACTACCTAAGGAATAACAGTACAGGCTAACACCATGTAACAAGAGCCTCCGTAGGGAAATATTTGGTACTCTTTTGTTTCTGGAAAGGAAATATTTGGTACTTTAAACTGAAGAGTTATGCATAGCTTCAAATAACGTTTAATTCAACATATACAGCTGCTAAAAACAAACAAACCATACAAATGGCGTGGAAACAACAATCTGTACAGCTCAACTGGCGAATGGCTATGATGCAATACAAATGAGATTTATACAGACTTGCACTGCTATTGCATTGAAACCGAAACTAAATGCTGCGACGAAATGAAAATGTTTTAAATTGTGTTTCCGTGTGTTTGAACTTTGAAGGTAATATCTAATCGCACAAGTCATATTGCCACCTCTGTTGGTAGTAACTGATCAGCATTCGGAAACAAAAAATTATCATTTTCATGTCGTCGGGTTTTCTAATGGCTGCTTTTGTTCATCTCTCACCAGAAACTAGTCTTCTAAACCTCAACTTCAATTCAAACTCCAACTAAGCAGACAATCTGCTTAAAATAAAATTAAAATAAAAAATAAAAACAATTTAGATTGTTTGATCCCAAAAAGCATACCAAATTCTAATAGGCTTGATGTGCAAATAATATAGCTAAGGCAAATAACAATTATGGTAGTTTTTCAAAAAAAAATAATAATAATAATAAAATACAAACTTCTTTTGCTTGAAAAAAGAAATCAAATCTATAAAACTTCTATACAAGTACAGCTACTTTGATAAATGCAATCATAATTTCAGGAAGTTGTTACAGCAAGAAGAAACTATCCTTCCTTCTTTACAACTTATTTGAATATGGTGAAGGATGTTGGCATGGTATAGGATTTTATGATATCATAGCTATAATGTGAATAGAAAACCCAAATGTTAAAATTAGATTTGCAATTACCTACTGCTCAGGTTAACAGGTGCCCCATCAAGCGCATTGCCATAGAAAACTTGCACTCTCTCAGCAGCTCGTACTATATTCTCGGGCATTCTGTTTGAGTAGCCACCACTACTTCCCCTTGAGTTTTTGTGACCTTCAGCCAATGGGTTCAAAACAAATGCACCATTTGGGTGCTGAAATCTGCGGCTATCAGACTTATAAAACTCAGCACCAGCATCTCTATCAAATATGTTGTGGTGCACAGCGCTGAGCGAAGGTACCACTCCCGAAGAAGAGAACCTTTGATTAGAATACCGGCTTTCCATTCTGCGCCAAAATTTGGAGCTCAAAAATTCTGCACCAGGAAGCTTGCAACATGTGTTTTCTGCAGAATCAGTGTTCGGGATTCTTCCACTTGATAATGCCAAATCATATGATATTTCCTCAAGTGCCATCTCTAGACCATGTACGCGTGTCTCCAATGAATTTAAACCACTCTGCGAGCTCCCAATAAATCTCTAGGTTTCACAGAAACAAGGAGATAAAGTTAGCAGAGCAAATTCATATTCAACATTTGATGTCAGAATTAAACGCTGAATGTAATAAAATTATGAGGATACTAGGGAAATGGGGACATCAAGCATTGTTGAGTCAATACACACCTGAAGAAGGTCAAACAAACTGGACTGCTGGTTTTCAATCTGAAGAAGTTGTTCACGAATCAAAGACAGATCTTCAGCATCCCTCTGGCTCTCATAAGCTTCTTCTGCAGCATTGCTGACTAAGACATCCAAGTTGTGATCCTCATCATCAAGAACTGGAACCACACGAGACCCTGATCTAAAACCACCAATTTTGTGCATTTTTTCTTCATTTATCTTGCTGAAGACATGTTTTTTCTCTACCACAGAATTTCCACTTTGCACATTCTTTCCTGATTCCAGAACCATTGACCCATTCTTTTCAGTATCATCCTCATGAGCCACCTTTGAAGATATAGAGCTTGGAACAGCAACTTCAATCTTCAAAGCAGAGGGTTTCTTGGGGTGGTCCAGCTTACACAGGATAGTTGTGCTAGAGTTTCTGTCATTATTCTTTGGAAAACTTCCTTTCTTGGCATTATCCACCAACGACCCTTCAGACGGAGGAGGGGCCCTATTCGTGGGGACTGTTTTCTTTGGTTGAGGAGTCTTAAAACCGGGATCATGCGAACTTCTAGAAAAGCATCGCCTAATGTCATTATCTGGCCCCGTTGCCAAAAAACCAGAAAAACGAAGTGACTGATTAGATAACATTGGAGACCTTAACCACTCACAGAGATTGCTCAAATCAAAGTTGAATACAAAACCATTTTTTTTTTTTGGTAAATTGTTTTAAAAAAAGCCAGTGGCCTGCTTGGGACTATACAAATACACAAATTTACACCAAATTAAGATATTTATATATTTCAAATCATAGCTAAAAATTTCCTGATCTGTAAGAAAAAAAAATTATGTTTTACTTTCGTAAGCTTTCCTCCTATAAGAAATTTTTTTATCAGTATTGAAGTGATGAACTAGCACAGCTCAAGTATTGCTGTATTTCCATATTCGTAAAGAATTAATGCTTAATAGAATAAAACAATAAATAAATAAAAATAAAAAAAGTGGTTTTACCTATTGAAGAAGATCTAGATTGGGTTGGAGCAGAAATCTTCTCAGAAGCACCAGTAGCAACCTCCTTCCACAACTCCAATGTGTGATTCATAGTCTCGCGGACAACTTTCACCTATTAACGGCGAAACCCCAATAAAAATTAAATACATAAAAATATTAAAATCCACTACCAACAAAAAAAAATTCCACTAATTAGTTATAAAACTTGAAATCTCAAATTTTCTCACTCTTCCAAACGCGGTCCAAATCAAGCTCTCAAAATAAAATAAATAATTAAATATTTTTTTTATTTAAAAAAAAAAAAAAAAGAAGAAGAAGTAGGAGGAGGAAAAAGAGCATTATACCTTATCAAATCTCCGACTTTCCAAGGCATTCAAACACGAAGCTTTGAACTGTGAAGCAAAATCCCTATCCGCCATGGCCACTCTCCCCAAAGCCTCGGCGGCAGCCTTCCTCACCGCCCAATCTTCGCTGCTCAAGAACTCAACCAAACTAGGAACCAGCCAATCCAACACGCCCCGACTCGACGCCCCACCGGCACCGACAATGCTTCCGACGAGCACCAACAACGCCGCTTTAGCCTTGAACCCTTCACTCTTCGCCAATTTCCCCAGCCGCGGCAAGCTCTTCCTCAGCTGCACCGCATCCGGTTCCGGCGACGCTTCAATCGCCGCGGCGAGGCACAGCGCCGACCCAATCTGCGAGTTAAGGTCCTGCTCAAGAGAAAGCGCGTCCATCAATGGCTTCAAAAACGAAGCCGAAAACGGAGGTTTCGTGATCTGCGACGACATGGCGCTGACGGCGTCAACGCATGCCGACCGGACGGCGGAGTCCGGATCCCGGAGACGGCGAACGACGGTGGAAACCATCTTAGAAAGAAAAGGAGAGAGCGCATCGCCGTGGGAATTGGAAAGGAAACCTAGAAGATGAACGCATTGTTTCCTCACAGGAGGTTTTGAGGAAGAATCCGTATTGTGAATGCAGGCAAGAAACGGCGAGAAGGAGTCGTGTGTTAAGCTCCGAGCTATGGATTCGAGCTCGGAGGAAGCGAGAGCGAGAGTGTCACGGTCAGAAAGCTTGTTGAGACAGGTTATGACTCGGTGCTTGAGCTCCTGAGTCGACACAGCGAGTTGAGGAGGACTGCCACTCAGAGAAGATCGCCTGGAGAGAGACATAGTGGAAATAGCGTTTCGAGGAGTCTATTTATCAAAATCTGTGAGAAATCAGAAGCTGTGCTGCTGTGGCATTGGTGGGTGGCGTTAGAGATTTTTGAGAGATTATCGCTGCCGACTAGACTGTGTGATTGAGGCGGTTATCGGTGGAGAATTGGAGGCAGTAATTTGGCGGCAGAGTTTGGAATTGGAGGCAATGAATATTCATCGGTTTTGGCTATGAAAGCGTGGGTTGAGGGCTTTTAAATGTTAGATGAGGAGTGGATGAAATTACTGCTTTCACCCTGCAGTTAAGAGTGGACCAAACATTGTTTTAATTTTTTTATCTTTTTATTTTCTTTTTCTATTTTCTTGGGGAACAAACAGCTGCGCCCTGCCAAATTTCCAATGCGGTTGTTTTGTTTGTACAAATGCTGAATTGGTAAAATAGTAAAAAGATACCCGGAGAAATTCTTGGAAGGTAGATTATTTTTTACATCAAGTACAAAAAAATAATAATAATAATAAATAAGTATATTGCAAAGATTTTCTTTTTTTTTTTTTTTTTTGGTAAAACAAAGGTTTTCTCTTTTTCTCCTTCATTTATATTTCTTAATTTTTACATGGGTTACTTAATTGCGCAGGACACCTCTGTCTTTTTTTTTATTTTTATAAGCAAGCTCAAATTTGCAGTTTGTGTAAATGTTAAATATTTTCTTTTATAAGATTTTTGGGTAATTTTTATAAAGTTTAACACCAACGCTTCCTCTTCCTGTGTGACTAAAATATTACCTGAAGCATAAAAAATTTAGCTTAGCTCATCCATTTGTACTTCCAGCCAAAAAAAAAAGAGAGAGAGAGAAATTTGAGTGACTATTTTGACACTCCACAAAATGCAGAGGTATTTTATGCAATTAACCTTTTTTATATTGCGGATATATAAAGCATGGCAGACTGCATCTGATTTCAATGAAAATTATAGAGAGATGAAAACATTACCTGATGGACACGTTATTTGTAGCTCGAGGAAAAGCAAACAAATGGAAAATGCAAATTTGGAAGAAATTTAAAAATAATTTATTATTTTAATAATTTATAACTAAATCAAACCTACAATTATAATTTTTAACCGTGTTTTAATTATAGAAAAAAAAGACTGTTGATAACAATAAATGCAAAGCTAATAAATTTTGGAAGACTAGAAATAGCAGTCTTTTATGTATGATATTGAAAGTTGAAACTCTTGTCGACATTTAATAAATTGAACGCAATTTGAAGGTAGGGGAAAATGAGGTTTGAGGGCGATATGATATGGAATAGGAAAATTCATTTTTGCACTTGCATATTAAATCCATTGAAATATATATATATATAAATTAAAATGGTTTGGTATTTAGCATTTTTAGATTGTTATTTAACTTGTAACTTTTTTTCTTTTTTGGTGAATTATTTAACCTGTAACTTATTTGGTAAAGGTGTATACAAAAATCTAAAAGATGCAAAAGAGAATAACACAATTTAGTCCTAAGTGAGAAGAACAAAAGATGGAATCTTTTAAGTTTATTAATCAATATTATATATTTGTCACTTTCTCATTTTGAAAAGAAATTTAATCTTACTTTTCTCCTTAATCGCCTTCATTCTTTTTTTTCTTTTTTGCACATAATTATACCATATATAGTAAAGTATATACATCATTTATAACCATCGTACCATAAATTTGAGTTTTTAACCACCACAATTGTTATTCCAACACTATAAATAATGATCATCAAGAAAAATTCATACAACTTATTTTAGAATCTTGGTTTTAGTTTAATCCATGAATGATTTTTTTTTAAGTTCCATGATTGAAAGTTTGAATATCAATTATTTGGACGCTATAAAATATAAAAATTACTTGTAGTTAAATATAAAAACAGGAAGGCAACATGGGAAGCAGAGAACATAGAAATTGAATAATAAGGAAACCACGTTTACATTTAGGAAATGCCAAACTTAATATATATTAATTATTATCCTAAAAAAACCTTATAACATGCTATGCATGTCGTTAACAATACACCACATGACCATCCCACATGTAAGCAGAGCATCATCCTCTTCTCCATGTGGTATCCTATAATCTAGCAAAGCAAAAAGAAAATTGATTCCTAATATATGTTTTGCTTTTTAGTTTTTTATCAAATTGATGTAGGGTCATTTCACCCAAAAAAATTGATGTAGAGTCATGCTTATATCTCCTTGCCTTAACTTTATTTATTAGTTTTTAAATTGCTATATAAGCTAAAATTGCATCATTAGCCTGTCTATATGAGTTTTATGAACTAATGAAACTTTATATAGCAAAATAGACTATATATGAACATGGTCAACTAAGCCCAGCTTTTAGAGTCAGACTAAAAACATAAGATCATGATATTAAAACTATCATATCAACCTTATGCAAATCTTATATATACATATATATTCTCTTATACAGGATACTTAACTAAAATTAAAGTTTAAAAACTGTCTACATGTGCTGGTAAGCACTTAATAAATCTATGTAGATTGTTTCTAGACTTTAATTTGATTTGGAATCCTGTATAAGAGCTATGTGTGTGCATATAAATATATAGTTATTTTTTCATCTAAAATTTATGATTTAGAATTATGCAAAATTTATCATTAATAGCTAATTTTAATGATAAATCATGCACAAATTTTATCTAAGATCTTGAATGAGGAAAAAAACTATATATATAAATATATAATTAATATATTATATATGTATGGGAAATAGTAAATCTAGTACGAAGACCTGGATGTGGAACATGTGAAAAAGAGAAGTGCTCCAAGTGTAGGTAGTCACGTGACAATGAAGGTGGATATTCATTGAACCAAATCTTGAGTCTCTTCTAGTAAAAGGAACTAAATTGGGTGGATTCAAAAAAAAAAAAAAAATGGGTGGGATTTTACAGGGTAAAGGGTAGAAAAGATGCTCTCTCTGCCTTTCAACTTGATTCGCTGAACATTTACCAAAAAATAAAAAAATAAAAATTTGCTGAAGCAGAAGAATAATAAGGACCTACTGAGTCTCTTTTTCTCTTTGACCAAACGGGTCTACTAAATAGAGTAATAATGGGGTCCATTTGAGTGATTTATTTATCATGATCCCAAAGTCAGATTAACCATCCGATCCGTTTACTTCCATGAAAGATTGTTACTGATCCACTAAATTCATCATAAACGTGCAATGCGATGATCACACCGTTGATCTAGGTCATTTAGATGGGACCCAACCAAAATGTGGGGTTTGGTTTTTTTTCAAATTTCAACTCCTATTATATCCGCCTACCTACTAAACCTAATAGAATTTGAGCTAATACATGCAATTGCCAAAGCGCAATTAATTACAGCGTCTGAAAAACTTTTTTAATTGAAAGAGTAGTGTCAGAAAAAGAAAACCTATTGGTGTAAAAGAATAAAGAAAGAGTCCCGTGATTTGTGTTAAAATTGAGATTATGGAATCGTGAAGCCGATGAACTAGGAGGACAAAATAAAGAAAAGAAGAAAGAAATGATGGAGCATACCATACATGATACATCTATATCGATGTGTATGCACACAAATTGGATATTCTAGATTTGTCTTCCAAATTATATAATAGTATCTCTAAATATATATATATATCATAACCAATTTATAATACAAAACTGAATGATATGAAAATATAAATTGTAAAAATAGATATGTTATAAAAGTAATTTGGTCAGTATTTAAAAAAAATATATATTTTTTTATGATAATGTCTATAATGAATGTCAAACTAGTATGTTAATGTCTATTTTTAAAGACTCTATTAGTGCATATTGTGTATTTTTTATAAATTAAAATTTTTCTAAAAAGTTAATTTTTTTTTTTTTTTACGTTTACACCATTTAGATATAAAAAAATTATCTTAGATGTCACATGCATAACAATCTACATTCACGATTCGATTCCAAACTAGATTTTAATTTGAGTTAAGTGTGTTTTGATACTTTTGACTTTCAAGATTTTGCAATTTATGCATTAACTTTTTTACTTAGCAATTTAAGCACTCAGATTTTTAATTTGTTGTAACTTGAGTTTTTTTTTTTTTTTTTTTTCTATTTTTGACTAACAAGACTTAACAATAATCTCACATGACTGATATTAAGTTATATTAAATTTCGAATTAGAAAATACTAAAGTGTAAATTTTCAAAGCTAGTTTTAAAATTTTGCATTTCAATATTTTTTAGTTTGAAATTCGATACACTTTAACTAGTCAAGTGACTTATATCAACTTTCTTTTAATATTAAATGAAACTAAAGTGCAAAATCTTAAAAGTAATTTGTACTTTAGTATTTTGTAGTTTAAATATTAATATAGTTTACTACCAATCATGTAAAACGGTTATTAAATCTTATAGTTAAAAGTCAAATAAGGTTCAAATTAAAACAAATTGATAAATTGAGAACATAAATTGTTGAGTTGAAAAATTAAAGGTATAAATTACAAAAATATAAAATTGAGGGTACCAAAGTATGATTAACCTTTTTAGTGTTTAATCATTAATTAGAAAGAAGTCATCAATACAATTTGTCACAATATCATATCGTTCAGTATTGATTTTGCTAATATGAACAACATCGCTTAACACTCATATTATAAGTATCAGATAATTACAGTGGACTGAATGGTAGGCTATATTATCCACAGCAGTAGTTATGCGTTCATTATAAGCTAAAATATATATAAATATAAAGAGAGAGAGTCAAAATATTATTAGGTATACATAATAATAATAATTATGTTAAAGTATAAAATTCAATGGTTGAGATTAAGTCATAAAATAAAATATAATTAAATAAATAATTTATTAATAGTTTTTAATTACTTAAACCATTTATTTTTTTAATTATCATTTAATCTTAACCATTAAATTTTATATTTTAATATAATTATTATCAAATATACATAATAATACACTGGCTATATATATATATATTTTTTTTTTCCAAAAGAACAATTATATATATATATATATCCAATCGGTTGGACAATTTTATTTTATTTTTTTGAGAAAATGCAATAAGGCAACCAAAGTAGAAAAACTATGCCTTATTACATGTAAATGGGAGATCTTTCGGAAAAAAAAAATCCAAAATTCTTGGATAAGAGACTGATTGACGTTTATGCACATTGATATTTTCAAATTAAACCTATTCAAGACTCATTTATTAGCTAGTGAATTTCAGATTTGAAGATGTTTTAAGGATGTTTACTTAATTTCTTAAAAGAGTTAACTTTTTTCATTTTAGAATTTTAATATTTCACTATTATCATATATTGCATTTTTAATAAGAATGAATATATGCATAGAGAACTTTTTAGGTTCAAAAATTTTGAATATTTTTTATTCAAAATTCTTAGTCAGTTTATCGTCTTTATAACTATCACATTTACGATAAGCTTCATTGTCTCGAATGAAAATCTCAAATAAAAAAATTTAAAAATTTTGGATTTGAAAAAAAAATTGTACGCATATGGCATAGCCCTATTTGAAAAGAAGAATTTTTATTTTTGTTGGCGAATTTATTTGAATTTAAGATGGTAAAACTAAATAAGTTAGAATTCGTGTGACTTGCTTTGATTTTTAGGGCAAAGGGGTTTGGCAGTCTTTGGGATTGTGCTGTTCTTATCAGATTATTGGAACCGCTGGTTAAGTTTGGATCCAAACCACCAACAACAATACCACATATTCTTGTTTTACCAAAAAAAAAAATTACTACATATTCTTTTTGTGTCATTAATATATAAATATATATATATATATATATATATATTCTGAGATAAAAAGAACGCTGTAGATAAAATGTTTTAATCTATATCTATTGGATTTCTTTTATTCTATTATTATTGGACTAAATTTTTGGAGGTTTTTTTTTTTTAATAGACTAAATTATTGGGGTTAATTAAGAATCTGTTTTCAGTAGCTTTAAGATCGATTAGACAATTGTTTCCGACAACCCTAAATTAACATTGTGTTGGAATCAATTTTTTTGGTATTTGCTTTTGTATTAACTAATATATTATTAAAAGAAAGATTCAGTGCTACAATGTACTTTTTGCTGCGAATATCGAAGAACAATGCATGCCTTAATAGTTATTGGTTTTTACGACTTATGGCTTTGCCCATCTGATTGCGTAGAAGGTGGATTGAATATGTCATTGGTTTTACAGACAAAGACATTTTATGCTTAAATAGCTTAATTTAATTTAATCTAAAAAGTTTATTTTTGCAATAATTTGATTAGCCAAAGCATGACACACTACCAAACTCCCAAATTGATATATCAAAAGCCTTGATTTTTATGTGATAGTTTGTAATTAACCTTTTTAGGTTTGATTTTGCAATTCAACAACCGACACTAAAATGGCGATGATATGAATTAAGCAGACCCTCTAAGTTGAGACTAATATTTGGAGTTAATGAATTTTGGTTGCAATCACCTTTGCTAAACATGATGTATATATGTAGCCTAAAATATATTCTCCAAAATAGATAAATAAAATATTAAGTTTTAATAATAATAAGAAGCATCATAAACAATTTTAAATAACAAGTACCACCAATCATTATTCAGCATCATTGCAGGCTTACATTGACTTTTGGTTAGATGGAATAATACGTATTTAGGTCAATATGTTGAACCAAATTCTTAATTGAAAGGAACAAGTAACGGGAAATAAAGCAATTTTTTTTTTCTAATAAAATTATTTTAAATTTTATTGAACTTAATGAAAGAGAAACAATTGAATTTGGTTTAAATGTATTTTTATTGAACTTTACAGTTTTTGTTAAATTAAAGATCACTTCATAACACGTAATTTTTAAATTTGAATGAAAATTAAAAAAAAATTTAAATGCGTTTTAATATATTTTAAAATTTAATTTGATCAAATAGATATCACTATAACTAATTAATTTGAACATTTAATACATGCAGATTTATAAAAGTTATACTTTAGTTTAATTAAGTTAAAATATAATATCTAAATTTTTTTATCCTAAAATATTTTTTATCTATTTTTTCCTTCTAAATTTTTTTTATCCTCAATTGTTAAAAAGATTATTTATATTTTTTTCCTTATGAAATTTTTATTTACATCCTATATATTTTTCCATCCTAAATTTTTCACTAAAACTTTTTGCTGAATTTTTTATCTTTTTTTTTTCCATCAACATTTTATAGGATAAAAAATATTTCATAATGAAAAATGTATAGAATAAAAAAAATAATTCATGATGAAAAGTTATATAAGATGAAAAAAAAGATTATTGATAAAACAAATTTTAGCAATTTACAATTAAAATAATTTAGATGAAAAATTTTAAAAGAAAAATATTTTAGAATTAAAAATATTTCATGATCAAAAAATTTATTGGCTGAAAAATAAATTCATAAGGAAAAAATATATATGATGAAACAAATTTTAATGATAAATATTTGTTTTAGCAATTTAGGAAGAAAAAAAAAGATGAAAAATATTTTAGAACAAAAAAAAAGATGTTAGATTTTAATCTAATTGGATTAAAATGTAACTTTTTGCAAATTTAAATGTATTAAGTATTGAAATTAATTGTAATGACTTCTATCTTAACAAATTAAATTTTAAAAAGTATTAAAGTACATTTAACTTTTTTTCTTCATTTTTATTGAAATTTGAAGGTCATGTCTTATGTACATGATTTTTAATTCGACAGAAACTATATGAAGTCTAACTAAATTGGACTAATATGTAATTTTTTTAAATTACAAAGTATTAATTATATAAATCAATTGTAAAAACTCCTAAATGAACAAATTGAATTTTAGAATGTACTAAAATATATTTATTTCTTATTTAATTGTTTCTCTTCCATTGAGTTCAATAAAAATTCAAATAATTGGAAAAAATATTCATTTTTTTATTTTGTGTTGATATTATTAAGGAAAGAAACGTGGATCTTTTGCTAAAGAAAATAATAATTTTATCACTAGAAAAAATAGTAATTTTTATTTTGTCATTAGGTTGGCCCAATAAAATGAAAAATAATAATACTTAATGTGTTTGAAACATGTAAAAATTATATTACATAACAAAGTTGTTGCAACTTCTATTCACAAATGCCTAAATTTGTAGACTATATATGTCAATTGGAAACCCATTATTATATATAACTTACCATTTTAAATCTATAATTTACATTGACATTAGATGGGAAACTAATGAGTAAGAAAGTAAACGATAGCTATATATAGTGATGCTTCTTTTTTCTTTTTTTAATGCCCCAAATATATAAATGAAAAATGAAATAGATGAAGCATGTGAGATTGATTTTATAAGATTAAAATTACAGTCACGAGACGATGATGACAAATCGATGATGGGGTAATTTAAGTTTTAAATGTAGTTAGATTTATATAAAAAGAAAAATGGAAAAACTAATTCAGCTTTTAAGTAGATTATGTTTCTTTTATCCAAACAACTAGTACACATATATTATAGATTTAATTTAATAGTCGGTCTTGTGACGGCTTTATCGTGCCGAAAGCACTTCCAATTAGGCCTGGCAACGTATCGTGTTGAACTGTGTTCGTGTCGTGTCGTGTTCGTGTCGTGTCAAATTTTGTTCAAAAATAAAATAAAAATAAAAAGCAATTCCAATTTGGAGAAAATCTCTTCTTTTTCTTTTCATTTTTCTTTTAAATTTCCCTATATTTTGGGATATAACAAGAACTTCAATATTTATTAAAGAAAAAAACAGCGCAAAACAAAATAGAATCAAAACTACATATAATATATATATTAATAAATATCGGAAATATTTTTTAGTTGTTAATATGCTTGCAAGAAATCAATAATTATATATTTAAAATTAATTATGATTCATAATATGAATTTATTGATAAATAAAACTATAAGGGAATTTACTGACAACATTTTAAAGTTGAAAACTCTAAAAATTCTTTATTGACAAAAAATAAAAGGAAAATTAATTCTATATAACCTAACCATAAATGTTGCAGATGTCTTCTCCTCACAAAAAAAAATATATATATATATAGAAAATCAGTAGTGTACATGAACCAAATCGTTTAGCAACTGATATTGCAAAGAGTCCAGAGACAGTTAAAAAACAAAGTTATTATTTTTACGAATAATAATTATTTATTCAAATTTTTATGTCGTCAGTACCCTAAAAAAATTTAATCTGACAAAATAAAATGTATTATTTTATCAGTTAAAAAAAGTAATCGAAACTAAATATTAGGCATGAACTCGTAAAAGGATATGCTAAATTTAATAGAAACCAATAAAATAAGGATTGCCATCTCTATTAGTTTCTGAATTATGCCTATATTTGTATTTTGGTTCTTAAAGTTTTTTTTTTTTGTACCATTTTGGTAATTGAACTTCAATTTATTTATTTATTTTTAAAACTATTTTTAGTTTGATTTTTAATAGTTTCAAAGTGTGCAATACATTTGATCCAACATATATGAATCTCGTGGAGTTGCCTAATTTTGTAATTTTTTTTGTTTTCATGTTGCAGATTATGCACTACATCACCATAACTGTTAAAATTAATTTTAAAGATCAAAATGGAATAAAAATTAAAATAAAAGTATCAAATACCTAAAAAAAAAATAAAAAGATTAAAGACCAAAGTACAAATCTAAAAATAGCTCAAAAACGAACAGAGCTATAACCCATAATATAATAACTACCATATTAATTACTAAACAAATTTAGAACTCAAAGCATATTATTGATCAGAAATTGATATGATTTGGTCATGCTAGGTATTATTGACACCAGCCAACATGAAAATAAAAAGATATATACAAAGATACGAAGATAAACAATTGAAGATATGGTAATTAATTTTTGTCAATCTCGATGCATGCATGCATAAAAGTAATTGGAAAGAAACCCATATTTGATGAGTTATATATACTGTACCTGTGGATATGAGGATATGGGCAACGAAACAAAGAATTGTTGTTGTAATTTGTAAAAAGGCTTATAAATGTGGATATCTGGGGGACCCGACCGACTTGAATATGAGTGGTCCAAATCCATTCCATTTTGATGCTGTTTGACTGAAAGACAAAGTCCAATTCATAAGGCTTTTCACATGGGCGCGGTGGATGGTTTTATTCACCAAAACCATCGAATTCTTTCACCATCCTTGTGTCTCTCCCATGTGTGCCTTCCTTCTTGGGCGACAACCTCACATGCAGCCTCTGTTTGGGGAGGAAGAAAATTGAAAACCCATTTCATTGTATGTCATTTTTCTTGGACCTAAAATAATTCAATTTATTGAGTTTCTTTGAAATTTTGAAACCAAGTAGATAGAAACATTCCCAATTTTCCATCTCGTCTGTCTAGTCCTGTTGTCATTTCTTTGTATCATATGTTTGCTTGTTAGCTTGCTATAATTATTTTTTTTTGGCTAAATCAGGTTTACATGCCGTTTGGGGGAATAATCATAGTACTATATGTCTTAAGTTTCACCATCTCTATGTCTTGGATTTTAGAGCATTCTTTTTAACTAATAGTATAAAAACTGATTGTAAGCTTTGTCAAATACTAAAACTACTTAGAATATACTTTTAGATTTTAAGTTTAAAATAACTTTGATATGGGTGAAATTTTGTCATCCCCCAGTTCTAATTCTATTGAGTTTAATGTTGTTCAAAAAATCTAGAAGGTTTCAGATTTTTTAATTAAAAAATATATAAATTACTTTTATAAGTTTAATTTTAGTAAAAGTGATTTTAATTAACTATACTTATTTTGATTAACCGTGTTTGTATATATCCACCTTCTATAATTTTAAATTTTTAACCCAAAAAAAAGAAGAAGGTATTATCCAGATTAAAAGGTATAATATGAAATCCTTCTACTAGTTATTTTTATTTTTATTTTGGCTTTCAACAACCAGACTATTAGATCATAACTTGTGGCAAATTATTACATTAATTAAAAAAGTGCCAAATATTAAGGGGTTCTACCTGTGGCAAATTACTGCCTCTATATGTGAATATTGGAAAATAAAAAACAAAAACAAAGTGGAAGAAGAAAAATATACATAGATAGTTTGTCGAATTATAATTTTTGAGTGTAATTTCACATGTGAAGGCATAATCTGCCAAACAATCGTAATTTCACAAATGTTAGTAGCTCATATGAACTACAAGTTTGAAAATTTAATACCATAATAGTGATGGATGTCAATACTCACACTAGGCAGAATTTTGGCCGCATATCCAAACGCATAGAGATGCCTTTACATGCTTGATTAATAGCTTGTCGACCCTATTCAACATAAATAAATAAAAAATTGCTTGTCGACCCCATCATAGAAAAGTTTTATAATAGAATTAGAGAGAGAGGTTTGGTATTCTTCATTAAATCTTTTCCATTCTATATATGAATGATTAGGGCTGTGAATGGTGTGGCAGTCCCAGAGTTGTACGTAGGGCACTGCAGGTCTGCGTGCAAACTGGCAAAGGGGGTCATCTACTTTGGTATTTTGTCATGACTCTGCTGTGTTACATGTTGCAAATAATAGAAGACATATAAATACATACATTTAATTACATATATATATATATATATCTTTTAGCAAAAAGATTACCAACCTTAATAATTCCACATGGAAAGCTGCAAGACAATCATATATACTGGTTTGTCTTCATCTCTTTTGCGGGAGGAATTTTTTATTTATGTTTCTGCCAAGGAATATATTATATATTAAGCATTTCTTCTATCATGTCCACTATTAAGATTATTATATACTTATGAACTAGTTAATGGTTATAAAAGAAGAGCAATAGACGTTAGATATTGTATATATAGAAGCTTAATTAATAAGTGCGCTGGAACCATACATAGTGCTAGCTATTCTTTTTAATTATTATTATTTTTGTGGATGGTTCTCAACATAATTGTTAGCATTCGATATATATATATNAGTTAATGGTTATAAAAGAAGAGCAATAGACGTTCGATATTGTATATATAGAAGCTTAATTAATAAGTGCGCTGGAACCATACATAGTGCTAGCTATTCTTTTTAATTATTATTATTTTTGTGGATGGTTCTCAACATAATTGTTAGCATTCGATATATATATATATACACACACACGCAGTACTATAAATGATTTGTTAAATAAAGAAAAAATTAGGGGCTAATTTTATATATTTTGAAGTTTAATTTAAATACAATTTAATTTTTTTTTTAATGGGAGGAATTTTAAGTGAGAACAATGGTAAAATCAAAATATTAAATTGAAAAAGTTTAATTTGACTATTTTATAATTCCACCAGCCACTTTTGTTATCATCAAAATTTTAATAAATGGAGTTTGTTGAAGTAAATGGTAACCATATAACTTTTTGTCATAAAATCAATACAGATTCAATAAAAAAAATTTAATATTTGTGTAGGTGAGAAAGAACTCCTTGAACCAATGAATGGTAACATAAATATATCTCAATTTCACCAAAAAATAAAAAAATTATCCTCATTAGTATATTATTATTATCAGTTATTCATAAACCAACTAATTGCATAAAACTGGGTTGTCTCCCGGACAATGAAAACATATTATGGAGAATATGAAATTTAATTCTTCAAATAATTTATGTTAGATTTATTTAATAAAAAAAAAAGATTTATGTTTGACTTTTCTTTGCTTGGAATGACATTGATCATTCCCCGAGCTAGAATCGGATTTATTCCGTGGCCCTTCGGCATGTCCATTTACTATTTGGAACTGGGCGTTTGATAATTAAATTTATTATTTTTTCATGCTACATATCAAAATTATTAATTAAATTTATAATATTAAATATTATAATTCATTAATGATTAATATTTGATAAATTTAATAATATCCTACAATTATTAAAAGTATATTCAATAAATAATATTACATTAATGAATATCAAAAATTTTGTTAATAAATTTAATCACTCTTGAATTACTTTTTCTTTTAATGATTTCTCTTACATAAGACCAGGACTAAAAATCAATCTTACCAAGACAAATCTAATGTTATGTATTTATAAAAAATAAAAAAAATAAAAAAGATTTCATGAAAGTATATGGATTCCATTGATAATGTAATGTTAAATTTTATTTTTTTTAGAAGAAGAACCTGGCCACCTAAACATTAGAAAGGATCTTGTTGCCTAGCCCATATAATGGTTAACTATCCATGAGGACCCAACTCTACAAAACACAAGTAGCTATGAAGCCCCAAACCGAGCACTTTGAAAAACATTGGTAAAAGACTCGATTCCTACTCATTAGTAAAAGGCCCCTACTAGTGAGTCGCACCCATTCGGAAAATTTTGAAAAAACGTGAAAGAAAATCTATATGATTTTTTCAGTGACAAACTAATTAGCCAACTAAACTTTAAAAATACATTTTTGATGACAAAAAATAAAATATACTTGTTTTACTAGATTTTAAAATTGAATTTAACTTCATTTTTCACATACAGACATCCATAAATATTTATATATATATTTAAAAAAACAGATATGAAAATGATTATTTTATCTTTTTAATTAAATTTATAATTTTTGAAAACGTAAAATGCACATAAAAATTGTATTAGAAGAGCATGTACATATGAGCAAAACTGTTATGTTTTGTTTTCTACGCGTTTCTGAATGGGCCAGGTAAATAGGCATCCGCACAAACCCTTTGGACAAAAACTATCCAAAGGCTGAAGTCACACTTCTAGTTGTTCAATCAAATGGCCTTTAAAAGGGTTTCAAAGAAGCCCACATTGGATGTCAAGCTCAACGCTACTAAGCCTGCTTTTATTTGCATAGGCCAATGTGTTTTGATCCAACTTGTCGGTTTGATAACCCAAAAGATGGTGGAGTTAGAACTTAGAACCTATAAAAGCCTCGGCACCCTATAGACTTTTATTTTTACTTTTATTTTTATTTTTTATTCTATTTTCTTTTTTTGGTATTTACGTTTTGAATAGATTGCTTTCCATAAGAGTCATCAAATTATTTTTTTTCCGTTGTTGGGTGCTACGAAATAGCCATCGTAAACTCAAGGACTACAGAAAATGAAGTAGGATATGTCAAAATAGAGTAAACAATGGTAGCATGTTCAATTTTAAAGACAAATTTGCAAGCGCGTGCCGTATTCTTCACAAGTTTCACAATAATAAACAAAAAAAAAAAAACAAAAAAAAATGCTCATCCCCTCTTTCAATGAAAGAATGGGATCCCTGTTCTATAGGAGATTTAGAACACCAAATAATTGTCACTTGGAACTTTTTAGAAAGATTACAAGAAGTCTTTGTTAGATATAAAATTTGTATAAATTAATTAAAATCATCTTAATGACTGTGACCATATAGATGACAGTTATATAATTCAACCAATTGATTGCTCAATTTTAAAATTGATATTTTTTTTTGAGATATTAAAAGTGAGAGATTTGAACTCAAAACTTTAGGTATCTAAAATCTTGAAACTATAACAAAGCATTTGGGTCTCAATCTTGAAGAATAAATAACCATAAAACGATTCAATTTTCTAGCATGCTTTCAGCTCTAAGATTAATTTTTAAATTATAAAATATTATAAATCAATTTATATACTTCCAAAAGCAGATAATTTAAAAGCCATTGATATAATAAAGTAAAAGCACGATGAATACAATAGTCTCTTGTACCCAATTAATGAATAACGTAAAATTCTAGATATCAAAAATCTAGCTACATGCTTATATACTTTTTTTTTTGGTAAATGCTACACACTTAAATACTAATTGTCTGTAATGTAAATAATGTATATTGCACACTTATACGCTTCTATTTATAAATATAAATAGAAGGCATGTGATACTTTTGATCTAATTTTTTCTTTATACATACACAACAACAACAATAATAATAATACTTTATAAAAATTGATGGCCAACTAGCTTACAATAAATATTGGATCTTTTAGTTTAATGGACCAACTGGAGAAAATATATCAAAAAGTTTTACTGCAAAATATTAGTTATCAAAAAACCAGTTTCATTAATAATACAAATAAGCTGTAAGTGAATTATGATTATGGATAATCCACACATTTTAAATTTTTAAAAATTTCACTAATAGAGATCCAATTCTTATGTTTTGTAATTGAAACTCTTCTTGGTATATTTAGATAATGTTTCAACAATATATTGTATTGTCTTTTGAAAACAATTTCTAATGGTAATGTCCACTAATAATAATGGATAAATTTATTCATAAAATAAATAACAGATAAACTTCTAAATTTTAGATTGATAGAGCTTTAATTTAATAATTAAAAACAAAAAACAAAGGTTGGACTCTAAAGTTAAAAGAAAATTCTCAGTTTTCCAATTAAACATATATCAAAAAAAAAAAAAAGCAGTAGCGTATCAAAATGTTCTTCTATTTAGTTTAATAAGACAATCTTCTCTGCTAGTTGGACTAGTACACTAGGCCCATAAATGTCTTCGAATAAAACGCGTAAGAGGCTTTGGATCTATTTTACTAAAAAAAAAAAGGAGACTTTTGGATCTATTTTACTAAAAAAAAAAAGGAGACTTTGGATCTATTAAGGTCTATAAGGCCCTTGCTAAAGCGATATAATGATATACGAGATTCATTTTTGATCTAGCCCAATCCACTCTACATGTTACCTCTCTTTTTCCTTTTTTTTAACCTGGTAACAAATTTTTGTTTTTTTGTTCGCGTTGATCAAAATTTTTTCATTTAAATTTGATATGTAATTTTTTTTGTTGAAATATATATTCAAAAATTCATTCATTAAAGTTTCGTGTAATCTACTATTATTAAACTAGTTAATATAGTAAATTTAATTATAAATTATTATTAATTTTTAAAAAATATTTATTAATAGTTCACAGTTAATACTATAACATAATAAAACACACATATAAATGATATAATACTCATGTATTTTTATAAATTAATAATAAAAAATTTAAATAACATATTTAATACATGTTAAAAAAATAACAAAACACATTGTATTTTGTTAAATGTAGCAAAAAAATATGAACCACAGTGTACAATAACATCTCCATTATAGATAAATATATCAAAATTAGATGAAGAAACATAAATGAAAAAGCAAAATCAATTGTGTTCTAAAAACAACACTGTAACGACAACAAAAATGGAACAACCATATAGAAATAGAAGCTCCTGACACATAAATACACAAAATTAAAAATATAAAACAAAAACAAGAAAAATATAGAAGACCTAATTCAGATAAAAAATAATGATACAAATAATAATATCAAAAAATTATAGTTTAAGCTTTTCTAAAAAATTTACACTAAAGGTATAAATATTTTCATATAATTTTGTGTGTGGTCTAACCCACGAATAAGAAAATAGAAAGTTCAAAAAAAATATCCATAAAATAAGATAAAATAGTTTCACACAATGATACATATATCTACTGCTATTCCCATAAAGTTTAAAACGAAATAATAAACCAAAATAGCATACTCATACAATTTGCAAAAGCAATATGAAAAATAAAATAAAAATATTTAACTACAAAAGATATATATATATATATATATGTGTATAATTTTTCTCTAGTCAAAGATCTCTGACTTTATTAAATCAGAGATTCAATTAATAATATAAGCAATTAATAAGCATCCCTAAATAAATTAGAAATTTTTTGATGAAAGAAAAATTGTGTGTATGTATAGTTGAGTGAATATTCATAAATCACAAATTTACTCTCATTTTAAAATTCTTCTCCTTCAATTTATAAATCAAATTTAATATTTATTTTTTAGGATAATAGGAAAAAAAAAACCTTAACTTGTCAAATAATTTTTTTCAAGTCAACCTTTTGAGACCCGTTAACATAACGAGTCTTTAATGGGTTGGCCTGTTACCAAACTAACTGTTATACATGAATTCGAACATGTAAAAATACAAGTAAAAATGTGTAGTATTAACGGATTATGTTAGAATTTCCTAGGTATATAAATAGTTTTTTTTTCTTTTCCAAAAGCATATATACCTACAATTAATGCATAACAAAATTCAAAATCATTTTTATATATACATATATATATATATATATATTAACCCAATGAAATCCAAATTTCAATTTTTTTTTTTTGTAAAGAAAATAAAAAATAGTTACTTAGCTCTCCAAAGAAATATTTATTTCAATGTTAACTGAGAAAGTAAATTAAGAAAGTTTTTGAATTAATCAGAAGGCTAGAATAGTCGTTTAACTCACTTTGTTAGACCTAATTTTCCATCATCATTATCTAGATTAAAAATAAGAAAAAATAAAAACACTTT
Organism: Ochetophila trinervis; assembly: GCA_003254975.1. NCBI lineage: Eukaryota > Viridiplantae > Streptophyta > Magnoliopsida > Rosales > Rhamnaceae > Ochetophila > Ochetophila trinervis. Next base: position 41,506 of record QANX01004926.1, read on the forward strand.
CATTTACTAACAACCGCTTACATACTCTACCAAACCAACTCCTAAATCACAATACCTTTATAAATGTACACATTTGCCCTAAACCCAAATTCTCAGTGCAAAATGCAATAAAATAAAATAAAATAAAACTTTTTGTTATAATCCATCATTTCTTGACACTATAAAATAAATTCCATCAAATAGACTCATATGCCCTTCTCACAAACTTAATCACCCGAAAATGTCCTTAGTTCCCTTTTTAATTACACCGTGGTTGTAAAAACTCTCCCAATAGAGCCAAGCCCTAATTTGCATAAACGGAGGATTACTATAAAACCGGGTATAACCGGTAACCCATCCATAAAGTTACCGGGAAACGGATTGTTGTCAAAATTACTACCTCCACACCCTCTCTTCTCCTTCTCAAATTTTTTTCTCTCTTAAGAGAGTGTTCTGTTTTTATATCCCTCGTATATATATAAATCACATTCTAAACTCGTTCTCTGTCTCTCTCTCTTCCTTTCTTTTACATTGTAATCCTCTGTTTTGTTCTGTTTTTCTGATTGTATCACGAGAAGAGATATTTTTTTTTTCCAATTATTGTATTCCCTCCATCTAAGTTTGTTTGGGAATAATCACATAATCTTCTTCCATTTTATAGTTTTTCAATGTTACTTTGCCAAAAAAAGAGCTTGTTTTGGAAGACTTGGGCTATTCGACGACTGAACGATCTCTTTGTAATTTTCGCTTCTGTATTGCTCGTGTTTTTTCTCTGCAATTTTTTTTTTCTTTTTTTCTCTCTTAGCGTTGCTTTTTCTTCAAGTAATGGAAATTACTTTCTTTTATGTGGTTTAGGATTTTTTGGTTGTTTAAAGGAGGTGATCTGTTTCAGAGGCCTTGGTTTGGAAAATTCTTGCTCCCTATGTATGTATATGTTATTTTATGGAAAATTGAAAATTGTGTTTTAATTTTGCTTGTTTGGGTTTAGATCTGCTTTGTGTTTGTTACTTTTGTTTGAATGAGAGTTTGGTTTTGTAGGATTTTATTGACTTGGAAATCGGAGTTAGTAGCATGATTTGTTGTTGAAGAAGAAAGAGTTTGTTTCTGAGATGAAAAGGTCCAGAGACGACGTTTACATGGGCTCTCAACTCAAGCGGCCTATGGTCTCTTCTCGAGGAGAAGCGTAAGTTCAATCTCTTTTCTTAGATTTCCATTTTTCTTTAATTTTTTTTTTAAAAAAAAATTAGTAATTCATAGTTTGTGTGTTTGATTATCGAACTTTCTTTTCGTCTATATGAGATTGAGCTAAATTGTATAAAATTGAGAAAGTTTTTTTTTCCTAAAGCAGTTTAATTTTTTTAGCAAACCTCTTCAAGCTTTCTGCTTTTGTTCTTTTTCTTTGGCCTTATGAGAAAAATATCGTATTTTTGTTACGGTTTTGTTCCTAATTTTTAATTCGAAGAACCCAAAATTAGCAATTATTATTCTTCCATTTTCGCACACAGCACTCACCTCTTTGTTATGGGAAGTTGGGATTATATTTTAGTTTCATGTGTAAAATTGTTTTCTGGATATTGATCTACTGGAATTGGGAATCTTGCAATTCTTTAATTAATATTTTTTTTTATTTTTTATTTTATGGGAAATGTAGCTCTGGGCAACCCCAGATGACGGGTGCAGGTGGTGCTCAGAAACTTACAACAAACGATGCCCTAGCATACCTAAAAGCTGTGAAGGACATATTTCAAGACAAAAGGGACAAATATGAAGACTTTCTCGAAGTTATGAAAGATTTTAAGGCTCAAAGGTTTTGATCATCAAATAAATTATGCTTTTTTTCTTTTCTTTTTTTCTTTTCTAAATTCTTTTGTGGTAGGGAGGCTGGGGTTGGAATTTGTTTATGTCAGGTTGTCGTGAATTTTTATTTGTGTTGCATTGATTGTAGAATTGACACTGCGGGTGTGATAGAGAGAGTGAAGGATTTATTCAAAGGACATCGTGACCTAATTTTGGGGTTTAATACCTTCTTGCCAAAAGGATATGAGATTACTCTACCACTTGAGGATGAACATCCTCCAACAAAGAAGCCTGTTGAATTTGAAGAAGCTATAAATTTTGTTAATAAGATTAAGGTAGGCATATGGTTTGGTACATTAGTTTTAGCCTGCAGTTTTGCTTTCAAGTGTTATAACCTGATGAATTCCCTACATGCAGACACGGTTTCAAGGTGATGATCACGTTTATAAGTCTTTTTTGGATATTTTGAATATGTACAGAATGGAAAATAAGTCCATTACTGAGGTCTACCAGGAGGTGTGTTTTTTGCCACTTATTTTCATTTACCTTTCCTTCCACACTACGGCAGTTAAAGTCATTCATTGTGCTTATGTTTTTTAGGCTTGAAATTTAATTCATAATTTTGATGTTTGACATTTTTCAGGTTGCAACACTTTTCCAAGATCACCCAGATCTGCTTGTGGAGTTTACTCATTTTCTACCAGATACTTCTGGAACTGCTTGCACTCTTTATGCTCCATCTGGCAGGAACTCTATGCTCCGTGATAGGAGCTCTGCTATGGCCACTATGCGGCAAATACATGTTGACAAGGTTTTTATGTTTACTCACCCTTTTGTCTGTTTCTTTATTTCATCTTAACCATCGAGCTAACATCTCCGGTCTTTGCATTTTTACAGAAAGAAAGGGCCATGGCTTCACATGCTGACCGTGACCTTAGTGTTGACCGTCCTGATCCAGACCATGATAGAACTGTGATGAGATCAGACAAAGAGCAACGGAAGCGTGGTGAGAAGGAAAAGGAGAGGAGAGAAGATAGAGATAGAAGAGATGATAGAGATTTTGAGCACGATGGCAATAGAGACTCCAACATGCACCGTTATCCCCACAAAAGGAAATCTACACGTAAGATTGAAGACTCATCTGCTGAACAATTACATCAAGGTGGAGAAGGTGATGAAAACTTTGGAATATGTCCAATTTCATCCTCATATGATGATAAAAATTCCGCAAAAAGTGAGTGTTCAACAAATCTGTATAACTTTTTGAAAACCAAACTTTTGCCTTTAATCAACAGCTTATTATATATTAATGCTTAAGAAATTTTTTTCACCTTTTGAGAGAGGGACCCTCTTGTATTTTCTTCGATGAGGATTTCTGCACATGTGCTTTTTCATTTTGGGCAGTCCCATATGTTCGTCACCTTTCTATTAAGTTTCTTTCGGCATTTTAAGTTTGGAGTTATATTGTCAATGTTGAGGTTAATATTTTTGGCAAGACAACTCTTGCTTTACCAGTTTGCACTAGTTGTTATGCATATTGAAGTTCATAATAGTTTTAGATTATAGTCGATTGCAGTTATATAAGGACATGTTTACGTGGATACTTATGGTCTTGGCTTTTCAGACGATGCGTCAATTCTTTTTAATACTTTACTCGCACATTTTTTGCTGCCTTTTTATGTTTCTCGAGTTCTTAATCTAGTGCATGTCATTGCAGATGTTTATGGGCAAGAATTTGCCTTTTGTGAGAAGGTGAAGGAGAAGTTACGAAATGCTGATCATTACCAGGAATTTTTGAAGTGCCTCCACATCTACAGCAAAGAAATCATAACACGAGCTGAATTACAATCTTTGGTACGGATTAGAGTGGGTCAAACTTTCTCTTAACAGAGAAAGTTTCAAAATTTTCGGCAATAGTTATTGTGTTAAGAATTATGCTTTTTTTATTTGGGGTTCTTTTTTTCTTTTTAAAATGTATTTTACTGCATTTGGATGCTGTTATTGTTTCTTATTATATGTAAGTAATTAATTAATGCATTGTAGTTTAAATTTGAAATTGATCTATTATAACTTGGTCATTTTGGTTTAGAACATTGAAGTTGTTTAAGCTAAAGATGTCATGAATTGTGCCTGAAAATTTTGGAGTGTTTGGTTTGTTCTTTCTAAATAGTTCTATGATGTGATTAAAAACTAAGATTTTTTTTTTGGTGATTTGTAAAAACAAAAAATGTTCCGGGCATAGAATTTAAAAATAGTTTTCAAACTTAAAAATATAATAGGAATGTATAAAGACACAGTTATGAAAATATGGTGGGTCCCGCTACATTTTTCTGTTTTTGAAAATTGGTTATGGGATAAAGAATTGTTGTTTGGTTGCCTTGTTTTAACCAGGAAAATAGAAAAATCGTTTTTTAAAATAAAGGTAGCCTCAATTTTTAGGTCAGCTATACTAGACCCATCTCCATAATCCAAGGTAATGTGATCTCTAATTGGTGGTGACTTTCACTTGCATTCAGGTTGGTGATTTGCTTGGAAGATACCCAGACCTTATGGATGGGTTCAATGAATTTTTGGCACGTTGTGAGAAGAATGGTAATGATCTAATCTGATATTATTTTTTATGTTGTCGATACTGCATTACTTGTATCTAACTGAATCCTGTCCTGCAGATGGGTTCCTTGCTGGTGTCATGAGTAAAAGTACGTAAAATGATTGTGCCCTTTTTGTTATCTACAAAGCTAGATGCTCCTCTTAGTTTATTGTAACAGTTATGGGGCTGGAACACAACAGAACTCTTGTTATGAGAGGATGAGATCATTTTTAGAAGCATTTTTTTTTATTGTTCATTTTTATTTTATTTATTTATGGTTTTATGAATTTTTTCTGAATTTTGAATTCATCACAGAATCCTTGTGGAATGAAGGGAATTTATCTAGACCAGTGAAGGTAGAGGACAGGGATAGAGATAGAGATCGTGATAGGGATGATGGAATTAAAGATAGAGAACGTGAAAATCGAGAAAGGGATAGAATTGACAAAGGTGGTGCCTTTGGAAATAAAGACACTGGAGCTCATAAGATGACTTTATTTTCCAACAAGGATAAGTATATTGCAAAGCCGATTAATGAACTTGACCTCTCTAACTGTGAGCGTTGCACTCCTAGCTATCGGCTTCTGCCAAAGAATGTACGAATTGTTTTTCTTAAAGTTCATTTCTTTTTTCCTTTAAGGATATTAATATGCTAGTACTTATTTTATATTTATGGTTTGTTTGATTCAGTATACAATACCTTCTGCTAGCCAGAGAACATATCTCGGTGCTGAAGTATTGAATGACCATTGGGTGTCTGTTACTTCGGGAAGTGAGGATTATTCCTTTAAACACATGCGCAAAAACCAGTATGAAGAAAGTTTGTTTCGATGTGAAGATGACAGGTGTTTGAGCTTGCCTACTTGTCGTATTCCTCTTTTCATTTTAACATAGTTGATGGCACTGAGGATGGAATATTATTAATATTTCTATCTTTATTATTATGCATTAGTTAGTATCTTGACCACCCCTTAGCTGCATCTTTGTTGCATGAATGATTGCGAATCAATGCCAAAAATGAATTTCTTTACATAATATCCCTTTTTCTGTAGCAGAATATGGTAATATGTTGTGCATTATTAATAATTTTCTTGTTTTTCCTTATTGGCAATTGCTTGAAAGAATTCTCAGTGTTTTGCTGAATTTGTTTTGGTAGTTAGTAATGTTTTCCTGTTATTGTTGTCAGATTTGAACTTGACATGTTGTTAGAGTCTGTGAATGTAACAACCAAGCGTGTAGAAGAGCTTTTAGAAAAGATCAATAACAATACAATCAAAACAGACAGTCCAATTCGTATTGAAGAACAGTTCACAGGTTAGTCTGTTTTATGACTTGATAATTTCAGGATATATATTTCTGTAATATACATTCTGATAGTAAATATTTCACATATTGATGTTTTTTCTTTTTCTCCTGGTCTGTTTTTTTAGCTCTAAATCTGAGGTGCATTGAACGATTGTATGGTGATCATGGGCTTGATGTTATGGACGTGTTAAGAAAGAATGCTCCTCTTGCTTTGCCTGTTATCTTAACCCGACTGAAGCAAAAGCAAGAAGAGTGGGCAAGANGGGTTAGTCTGTTTTATGACTTGATAATTTCAGGATATATATTTCTGTAATATACATTCAGATAGTAAATATTTCACATATTGATGTTTTTTCTTTTTCTCCTGGTCTGTTTTTTTAGCTCTAAATCTGAGGTGCATTGAACGATTGTATGGTGATCATGGGCTTGATGTTATGGACGTGTTAAGAAAGAATGCTCCTCTTGCTTTGCCTGTTATCTTAACCCGACTGAAGCAAAAGCAAGAAGAGTGGGCAAGATGCCGGTCTGATTTTAATAAAGTTTGGGCTGAAATATATTCAAAGAACTATCACAAATCACTTGATCATCGGAGCTTCTATTTTAAGCAGCAGGACACAAAGAGCTCGAGCACTAAAGGTAACATGCAATTCAATATCACACTATTCTGGCATGTATAGGGATAAAAAAAAGGACCAATTTTGGTATCGTAGTATGTGGAAAAGTCATTAAGGTTGTATTTGATTAGCAATTTTCCATATGATTTACAGCGTTCAAAAAAACAATTGGAAAACTGGAAAACGTGTTTGTGAATATATTTTGAAAATATTCTTAAAATTATTGAGTTGATATGTAATTTATTATATATTTAAGGATGGGAGAGAAAAATAGAGAAAATAGAAGATGATGAAAGTTAGATGTGAATTGTGATATGGAAAAGATGGTCATCTCATTACTTTATGTTGTGATCTTAAGGAGTTGGTTTAAATTAAAGAAATGCTATTTGATAGACTTGTTTTTTATATGAAGAAAAAGAAAACCAAATTTTGAGTTTAGAACTGAACATAGCCTAAGCTATTATGTGGTATTAACCACCTGCGAGATCATTTTCTACATAATGGTTACTTTTCAGTCATAAAACATAAAAGGACATTTCTTTGCCTCATTCACTGTAGTTCTCATGGTTCATTTTACATGATTTTTTTTTCAGCCTTACTGGCAGAGATAAAAGAAATCAGTGAGAAGAAGCGAAAGGAAGATGATGTCCTTCTAGCTATTGCTGCAGGCAATAGGCGACCTATCATTCCTAATTTGGAATTTGAGTATCCTGATCATGACATTCATGAAGACCTGTACCAGCTAATTAAATATTCATGTGGAGAAGTTTGTACAACTGAACAGTTGGATAAAGTAATGAAGATATGGACAACCTTCCTGGAACCCATGCTGGGTGTTCCTTCTCGACCTCAGGGCGCAGAGGATACGGAAGATGTTGTCAAGGCAAAAATTCATTGTGTTAAAAATGCTGCTGCAAGTGTAGGAGAGAGTGATGGTGCTACTGTCATGAATTCCAAACAGTTAAATCCTTCCAGAAATGGAGATGAAAGTATCCCACCTGAACAATCTAGTTCTTGCAGGGCTTGGCCAGCAAATGGAGATAATGGTGTTAAGGAAGAATGTTCTCTAGATGCACGCAAGGATGATACTAGCACTGCCGCTCAACATGGTAAAGTGCAGGTTCATTCATCTATGGCTGATGAAGTATCAGGAGTCAGCAAACAAGACAATCACAATGATCGATTAGTCAATTCAAATGCATCACTCGCCACTGGTAATGAGCAAAGTAATGGAAAAACAAACATAGAAGACGCATCAGGTTTGCAAAATGCTGTCATACCTCTGAAACTTTTCTTTATTCAAGCGATCTGGTGTTATGTATTTATCCATGTTTCTTTTTTTTTGGTTGATATGTTGACTTGAGTTCTGAGATTCCTTCTTTTTTTATTTTTGGTTGCAAGGGCTTAACACCATATCTTCTAGACCTGGTAACAACGGCACTGTCGAGGGTGGGCTTGAGTTACCTTCATCAGAGGTATGGGTTATGTAGCTTCTAAAAGGCAACAACTCTAATTGATGCTAGGCTATATGTGATTTTGATCTTGGTGGCTTTGATGAAACTGATTTGTGACTAGCAAGTTGTTAGGGAGTTAGATTGATAAAAGTAAGATTTGATTTTGAAGTCATTCAAAACGTGAATGTTGAAGGGTATAATAAGTTTTACTTTAGTTTTTTCTTAATGCGAGATGCATTAAATGTAGTTAGGACTGGAGCAAAGGAATGGTGTTAAGGTTTTAATATTTGGCGCGGACTTTACTGATTATTGACCTGTCAGCTTGGCACTAATTTATGGAACAAGTGTGCATTTTAATATGGGGCTTTGTATGTGTTTATCTCCCAGATCCCTGGAAAGATTTCCATTAAATTAACTGCCTAATAGTTTGGATCTAAAGTAGCTTCTTTAAAGGTCGCAACCTGTCAGATAGATATTTTTTATAACATATTTGGGTGGGTCTTTTATTGAGCACAAGATGAATGCAAATTTTTATGTTTATGGCAATGTTCCCAATTATAATTATGCATATCTTGCTAAAAGGCAAAGGACATAAGATTTGTGGTTGGCAAGATAGGCTCTTAATACTGATGAGTATGCTGAACAGTTTTTGTTATAAATTGATAATTAGGGTGGTGATTCTACAAGACCGGTTATATCTTCAAATGGGGCTATTACAGACGGAACCAAAACTCATAGATATCATGAAGAATCTGTTGGACACTTTAAAGTTGAAAGAGAAGAGGGTGAATTATCACCCAATGGAGATTTTGAAGAGGATAATTTTGCAAACTATGGGGAAGCTGGTATGGAGGCTGTGCATAAAGCTAAGGATGGTTCTGTCAACAGACAATATCAATCCACACATGGAGAAGAAGAAATGTGTTGTGGAGAGGCAGGAGGCGAGAATGATGCTGATGCTGATGACGAAGGCGAGGAAAGTGCTCAGAGGTCATCAGAAGACAGTGAAAATGCTTCTGAGAATGGTGATGTTTCTGGAAGCGAGTCTGGTGATGCTGAGGAGTGTTCTCGTGAAGAGCACGAGGAAGATGGGGATCATGATGAGCATGATACTAAAGCTGAGAGTGAGGGTGAGGCTGAAGGAATGGCGGATGCCCATGACGTTGAGGGTGACGGAACATCATTACCACTTTCAGAACGTTTTCTCCTGACTGTGAAGCCTCTTGCAAAGCATGTTCCGCCAGCTTTGCATGACAAAGAAAAGGATTCACGTGTTTTTTATGGAAATGATTCTTTCTATGTACTTTTCAGACTTCACCAGGTAGGCTTATTAGACTTTAAATATTTTTCTGGCTGCCTGCAATTGACATTTTCATTTTGTGTGTGGTTGTCAAACATAATTTATCCCTTTTCCCTCATTTGGCAGACATTATATGAGAGAATTCAATCAGCCAAGATTAATTCATCATCTGCTGAAAGGAAGTGGAAGGCTTCAAACGATACAAGCCCTACTGATCTCTATGCCAGGTGCCTTTTAAAAAAATAAAAAATGCTAATTATTAATTTCACACGATTTTCAAGCGTACAGTGCATTTAAATTTTTGGAACTTATATTTTCTGGTACAGATTCATGAGTGCACTTTACAATCTACTTGATGGTTCTTCTGATAACACAAAGTTTGAGGATGATTGCCGATCTATTATTGGAACTCAGTCATATGTTCTATTTACATTAGACAAACTGATTTATAAACTTGTTAAACAGGTATAATGTGTATCATCTTGTTTTCTGTTAATTTATTTAATTTCCTGTTTTTGCCCTTCTATTTTACCAAAAAGTGTTCTGCATTTTATTTCAGCTTCAAACGGTTGCAAGCGATGAGATGGACAACAAGCTTCTCCAGCTATATACCTATGAAAAGTCAAGAAAACCTGGAAGATTTGTTGATATAGTTTATCACGAAAATGCCCGTGTCCTTCTTCATGATGAGAACATATACCGTATTGAATGTGTAGGTCTTCAGTAATTTTGTGATTTTATCTTTCTTTGTTAATTTTTTTTTTCCTCTTTATCTAGGAAAAACTGCTTGAAAATTATCCTAATTCATTTTCACTGCAGACATCCTTGCCAACCCATCTGTCCATTCAGCTTATGGACTATGGGCATGATAAGCCAGAAGTGACTGCTGTTTCAATGGACCCTAATTTTTCAGCCTATTTGCATAATGATTTCCTCTCAATTCTTCCTGACAAAAAGGAGAAGTCTGGGATCTTCTTGAAGAGGTTTGTAGACTATTGAAATGACAAAGGGTTTGGCACTTGAGTTGTCTTGGCTAATTATTTTGCTGGTGTTTGTAGGAACAAACGCAGATATGCCAGTAGTGATGATTTGTCCACTACTTGCCAGGCAATGGAAGGACTTCAAGTCCTCAATGGTCTGGAGTGTAAGATAGCCTGCAGTTCATCCAAGGTACATTATTTGAATGTTTTTTCTTCTCGCTCTTTTTTGGTAGTTTTGTTTGGATAATAACATTTGCATTGCATTGAAGCAATTTATGTATATTTGGTTGACTAGTTGGTTTGTATATCTGAAACTGCTTTTATTGATTTGCTGAACTCTTGTATGTATTAGGTTTCTTACGTTTTAGATACAGAAGACTTTTTGTTTCGGACAAAAAAGAAAAGGAGGACTTTGCAGCGAAACAGCTCATGCCACAGCCAAGTTAGGTCTTCAAATGATTCTAATAGAGTACAGCGGTTTCAAAGATTGCTTTCTAGCTCATAATATGCCTTTCTGTGACGTGAAGTAAATACAGTATGTACTTTACCTTGTCCCTGAATTTGGTTTGCTTGATACGGATGCCTCATTTCCATATACTCGCATGCCTGTGGTAATATGTAATTGGATTAAATGATAGAATGGATGTTTTTGCTATATTTTTTTCAACCATATGGTCAGAGCAATCTTGTCAAAATTTGGCCCAGAAAATAGCTTGTTCTATTCTGTTAGGCTTGGTCAGAGCAACCATGTGATCGCAAAATTGAATGGCATTCTCGCCAAGAGGCTACCGATGTTGTCACTAAATTTTTGCATACTAGCAACAATAGCCTCTAAATGCTTTTCTATACTTTGGTCAAATATACTGTCATTCCACAAGTGAGCTAAACAAATTTTTACTCTACTTAAACTTTACTTAAAACAATACTTCTAACAATAGATCATGCTGTTAAGATTTCTATTTCTTATTTTATATAGTTAGTTAAAAGGCAGATGATGTCTGATTGTTGTCTTTTTTTCTTTTCATTTTGTTCTCGTGTAGCATTTTGCACGCATACTTTAACAGGGTGCTGGAAATTGAAAATTGAGGCGCCGCTAGCAAAAAAAAAGCTATGTGGAATTAATTTTTTCTTCATGTATTATCCTATCTCTGTCTCACCGTTCAAATAAAGAATTGAGGGGAGAGGACATGGCTCGAAAGTTGTAGTATACTGTGAGTTGGTGGGCATTTTGAGCCTCAATTGTGTAAATAGAGGTAATTTGTGATGTAAACTTGAGATACATGTTCATTCAATTCATCTATATTCTTGTTAAATCTCTTTTACTCGCACACTGGTTTCTCTTTTGCGCACTCACTTCATCATTTGTTGTAATTAAGCGTCATGGCTCTGGATACTTGTTACCATAATTTTGTAGTGAAAACCTTGACCGTTATTAAAGCGGAAAAAACACATGATTTTTTTTTTAGTATAACAATATAAAGGTTGAAAACTATGGAATTAGAAGAAGGGTATTTTAGAAATTTTCTGTTTCACTTCTAAAATAACCATTTCTAAAAGTAAAATAAAATAAAATAAAATAAAGAAGATGTTTATTAGTTGCATAATTTCCACCCCTATTATTGTATATGATCTTTCCTTTAATTATTATTATTAATTGAGAGATTCCGTTCATTATTTTGATAAATTGGCGAAGAAATTTTTAGCCATTTGTTGTTTAGATGAATATTATTATATTAAAGAAAATTGTTATTTTTCATCAATAAAAATAAATAAATTGTTATTCGTTAATATCCAATAGGATTTGTTTCATTGTTGGTCCTTAAATCTACAGCGGTTTTCATTAACTATTATTATTATTATTATTTTTTTCCTCACTTTGGTCTTTAAACTGCATGCAATGTTTTTCTATTTCATTTTCCAGCTAACGGGTGTGGCAGTGCTTTGTTAATCATGGGTAGGGTTGTAATTTTCAGGGATCAAAATGAAAAAAAAAAAAAAAAAGTTCAGGGACAAATCTAAAAAATATCTTATAATTTAAAGACCAATAATGACAAAAACTCAATAAATTTTGAAAGAATAAAAAATTGAAAAACTTAATTATGTGCATATGGAAAAAAAAATATTACTTATCATAAAATAGATTGTTTTGATACAATAAAAATTTAGTACTAATATATAGATTGTTTTGACACAATAAAAATTAAGTACTAATATATGTATCATTTTATCATTGTAAAAATATATTAAGTTAAATAATTTATTTCCAAAATAAATTATTTTAGAAAGTTTAAATATTATACTTTGAAAACTTGAAAAATAAATTTTAAAAAATTAATTAATATTTAAGAAATACTTTGTTTATATAAAAATCTAAATAAATATTAATAAAAGAAGAAATATATATACTTTTAAGTAATAGAAGACAAAAAAATAGTATTTGTAGGTTTAGGCGTATGTGTAATTAGGTTCTGGATATGTATTATATTAAACAAATTTGCTCCCTAGTTCATTTTCATTTATTACATGAAACAAATTTTAAATTTTGTGAACATTTATGAAAAGAAATGTTATTTTCATATTTTTACATTTGTATAGATTTTTTTTAAAAATATTATTTTTTTAACATTTATTTTAAAAATTTATTGTATAATGATATTTAAAATCTCTCATGTATTTATTTTTTGGAAGAAAGTTTTGAAAAAATATTTGTACATAATAAATCATGTGTTTGAATGCTTTAGTAACTTTTATTCATAACATATAGGAAATTTTATTTTTTAATATTATATGAGACTAACATTTCTTTCATATGTACATAATATTTTTCAAATTTGTATTTTAAATTTTAAACAATCAAAAAAATTTACAGTAGTTAATTTGGAAAGAAAAAAATGTATACCAAATATATTTTTCTCTAGTTCATTTATTTATATTTTGAAACAAAATTATCTTTTTAATAAGGTGGATAGATTTTTCGTTTAAATTTTAATATTTATTTATAGTTTTTTTTCAAAATATTTAACTTTCAAAAATTAACTTTTAATAATTTATCGTATTTGACCTTTAAACAATGCAAAAATCTCTTTGGTACTTAAACTATGCAATAAAATTTGTTTAGTCCTGAATATTTTATTTTTCCTCATTTTGGTCTTTAAAAATTACCAACCTTACCTCTAACTAACTAAGTGATACAGCAATTATCACTCCCGTTAGCCAAACTAATAGAAAATCAAATAGGGACTTCCAATGAAACATTACCCGTAGTTTAGAGATAAAAATAAGCAAAAAAATAATTTATAGACAAATGAAAATCGCTTTATAATTTAGAGATCAATATAAAAAAAGATCTTGTCTTTATCAATGGAGTCTGTATATTTACATGATAATTAATTGACTATTATTATTGGGTTACTTTCTCATATAGATTTTTAATTTAAAAATGTTAAAAACTTAAATGTGATGAATTTTTGTTATGTTAATAGTCAATTCCAATAGTTATCATCACTAGTTATTATGGCTATAATCAGCTCGAACTCTAATACATTTTACCTTGTTTGAACTCAGCTCCAAAAAAAAAAAAAGTCAATCTTAATTAAGATATTCAGATCATTTGCAAAACAAGCTAATTTTGAGTAGTATTCATTAGTAGCTCGATTTTAATTATGATATAGCTAAAGTTCAACTCCAAGAGCTTGACATTTAAGACTAAAATAGGCATAATAAATTTATTAATAAATATATGAAATGATTTATTTTATCTACAAAAATAATTTAAAGACTCTTTTAAACTATACAATAATTTCATATTAGAAAATATATTATAAATTTAAACTATTTGTATATTAAAACAAAATCTCTAGTTGAATTGAGGACATATGATTTTGAACTCAAGATTTTTAAGTAAGAAAAATGATTAAACAATTAAACGCCACCTACTTTATCCCATGATGTAATATTAATATAATAAAAATAGTTTTGTACTTTGTTGTCTATGTTACAACTCACTATAAATTATTAAATTAATACTATAACTTAATAATGTAATGAATAATAAGCAATTTAATATTGTGCACGTTGTCTTGGTCTTCCTAAAGTAGAAAAAACAAGTAAAAAAATAATCTAGAAAAACAAATAGAGGTAAACTTTTTTTATTTTAATGTAGGTTCATATTTATATAATAGTTTTTCTTTCTTTTCTTATACTGTAAAAAATTAAATTTTAAATTTTCATAATTTTTTGTTAATTTGCTTGATATTAATTAACTCAATCAAGTCTATTATTATCTTTAACAATTTTCATATATATATATATAAATAAATAAATAAATAAATAGCCAATTTCATTATTGATTGCATACTTCATTTATTTAAAGAACCTTTTTGAGATCATACAAAGTAATATTTATTTCTTAATTTTTAACTTCAATATTTTTGTTCTTTTATTCTCAATTATTTATTTCAAGCTTGTATGTGTGATTAACGGGAGACTCCAAAATTAACTTTATATGAGTTTCAAAATTATTTAGTAAAATTTTGGATACTTAGTAATAAGGCACAACATAATTTGCTTTAATTAATTTGGCAACACTTACTTTTGAATTTGAGTCTAATTTACTTTTAAGGACTAAAAAAATTATCGCTCTTATATTGCAATTTTAATCAATTTGATTAGTAGCTAATAGCTATTGTATAATTAATCAATTAAGATCATTTTACCTAAACTTTCAATTATCTCATAAATTATCTCATTTTATTTTGAAAATCAATCATCTAAGTAAGAATTTTAAAAAGGATGCTTTGAATATATAAACATATCCTTCTAATATTTATAAATATGGATGCTTTGAATATATAAACATATCCTTTTTAAAATAAATATTTTTAGATTTTTATACGAATTAATCTAATATTTATAAAAATATTATTCTATTTAAGAACGAGCTGAACCAAAATAAGCTTGCACTTTTTATGAGTCAAGCCTAACTTAAGCAAGAAATTTGAAAATTTTATGAGCTTGAGCATTTCTAAAATTATAGGAGTGAAACTTTGGAAATTATACTATTGAATTCGACTCGACTTATTTGCAACCCTTCTAGCTACAAACTTTGTTTTTTAAAAAAAAAAATCTACTTTCTTTTTAAAAACAATAAAATGCAATTTGCTAGTATGACTTCTAGACCAAAAAAAAACAAGAACAATTGGCAGTATGACTCAGAATTGCTTTCTTTAGACGAAATTTTAACTGTTGAAGAACTGATTAAAGACTGCACTCAAGCTGGTGAGGATAGTTTAGGTCTTCGAAGGGTATGATGCACATAACCAACCCTTATGTATACCCTGCGGTAGAGCAATTGTGAAAGCTTGTTTTCTTTTATGGTTGGATTGATTTGAGTCTATTTGATTTAAGATTGCAAATGATCATCTTCTCTGTTTTTTCGAAAAGAGATATTGGCCTGTAAGTAATAGAAAACTTACAGTTTCGTTTTTTGTGGCAATAAATTATTCATCCAGCCAGTTCGCTTATTGGTGGACGGTCCATGACATCAGAAGCAGCCTTGGCATTTCTTTGTAGAATAGGGTCAATATCAGGCAATTTAGGAACCTGAGCCAATATATCGATAGTTCGTCTTAGAAGACGAGCTAGATCACCCTCGTCCATTGCACAATCCATCATTATTTCCCTCCAAGTGAGACCAGAAGCCCAAGCTTCGACCATACCTGAAAATTGGCTATCCAAACAGCAAGAAATGCTTACTCCATGTTTTTCTTGGAGTTCTATTAGGGAGCTTCTTTGTCCATCCAAGAAGTTGATAACATTGATTACTGTAGTAGAAGGTTCATATATATAGCTGTTATTTTTCCATGGACGAACTTTAATCCCTTCAGAGACCAAACTCGCCAGGACAGCGGCAAGTTGTGCAGGCTTCAAATCTAATAAGACTTTGTTTCGGAGAACTATTGCAAGCCAGAGTTCATTTTCTCCTCGGATTGATGCTGCAGTTTCACCTAGTGGAAATATGACATGGGTATTAATATCCAATGCCCTAGTCTCGTGTATGACATTGCTGATCTGCAAGAAATCCTTCCAACCAGATGGTTCAATTTGCTCTATTCTATTAATCAAACGCCTTGATCTAGCTTTTAAGCGTTTAATTTTTTCCACGCTGAACTTGGCCTTGTCAACAATCTTTTTATATTCTTTAAAGCCCTCAGTTCGAGATATCTTCTTCTTCAAACGTGAAACTTTATTTCTTTGGTCTTTGTAACTTTCTACAGCACCACGGTATGCTTCCGATGTATGTAAAAGTTCATCATTTTCTGAAAGGCTATTCAAAACTGGCACATTCAAACTCCAAGACCATGTGTCAAGAGATCCTTCCATGCACCATAATGCACCAAGTTCAGAATCAGCAAGCTTGTCCCACTTCATTTCTGCCTTATCAAGAAGCATCCTCATAATCTCCCGAGGCAAAGCATCCCCCAGAGCTAAAGCAACATTGGGAAAGCCCGTCTTATAAACAGTTTTGACCCACTTTTCTGTAAGTAGATACCACGAATTATCTGAACCCAGAGCCACATAATACGATGGTTCAAAGTCTAAGTTCATTTGAGAGTCACTAGAACTTGTCTCTTCTCTTGCTACATCTACGGCGAAAGAGTCATCAATAGATACCATTTTCTCAAGTTTTGAACCACTTAGTGAGTTGACCTTCCCCAAATAAACAGCAGGGACAGAGTGCTGAACTCCTTCGGAATCTTTATATTGCAAACATATAAAGGGTAACTGTCCATTTTCAGACTCCTCTAATAGAGGTTTCAGTGAAGATATTTTCTGGGATTCCATCCTTTTTCTCAGTTCAGTTCGTAGGCGTTTTTGTGCCCTCAATTCTTCCTGCAGATCTGCAATCTCCTTGTATGCTGCCTCCGATAGAAGCTTCCTGCTCTTTTTATCTATGGCGTCATCGCTAACTTCAGAAGTCAGAATCTCAATCTCTTTCTTAATTTTAGTTAGCTCCTCTCTTGCAGCAACCATAACACTGCTGCTAACATAGTTTCCAAAACTTTGCTCTACTAATTTCCTAGCCTCTTCCAAAGTCCGCCCTGTCTGGGAGGCGTTCATGTCTTCTGATTCATTTGATCTGCGAGTAACTTTTGCACCAGCAAGAAGATTCAGCACCATTCCATAAGAAGCCTTAAACTGCGAAACAAGAGGTTCAAGTCCAGCAAATAGAACCTTACAGCTTTCTTCAGCACCTTCATAAGGAGTTTGAACGAGCACTACATGACCTCTCTCATCAGTGCCTCTACGTCCAGCACGACCAGCCATCTGAAGCAGTTCGTTTGAGCTCAACTGAACGCGTCCACTATCACTCCTTTTGCTGAGAGATGCAATAACAGATGACCTAGCCGGCATATTGATTCCAGCAGCAAGAGTTTCTGTAGCAAAGACAACCTTGACAAGTCCTCGCTGAAACAGCTCTTCTATGAATGATTTCCACAAAGGTAAACAGCCAGCATGATGTGCAGCAACCCCTTGTCGTAGACCTTTCACAGCAGTCTCCCTGATAGCATCAGGATATTGAACGCGGAATCTCTTCAAGGCTAGTTCGACCTCACCCATCTCAAACTCATCTAGGAGCTTGCAATCTTCAACGTACTGAACAGCTGCATCACATCCTTTCCTGCTAAAAATAAACCAAATCGCTGGCAGCATATCCCTTGCCTTAAGGTGCCATAATGTATCAGTAATTTGAGGAACCTAAAAATAAAATAAAAAAACAAATTAATATGGAGCAGAATAAGTTGTCAGTCTTCAGGGATGTCTCAAATAGACAACACTAATAAATCAGTGTTTGTGTGCCTATATATAACAAACATTTATGTGCCAGATTGATGCACCAAGTCCATACTTGTGAACGGCGTATCATGTTGATATCATTCTTTGAAAGAGATTGTCCAGACATGTCACCACCACCATCATAACTCATCCCATTCATACGTTTTCTTGAATTCCTTCTTCTAACATCGTCTTTGTAAGATTTTATTCCTGAAGCATTAAGTTGTAGATAATTGAGTGACAACTTCCTGTTACATGTAGAGAATATATCAATATCACAAAACTTTTGCCTGTTCCAAGGATGAAAAAAAAATATGGATATTTGCAGCCAATTTTGAGTATGACCAACATTCAGACCATCAAGTGATTTTGGTGCAGCACTTAATCATACCTCATGGTGACTTTAACTATATTTCCATTATTATTATGAATGTTCAACAGGATAACTATTTGACGCTAAGCCATATGACTATAGACTCCAACCATTTTCCCTTTCCAGTTAAAAAGGATTCCATAACAAAATGGCAGTAACATAAGCATCAAGTCCTGTCTATGTTGAGGAAAAAAGTAAGACACAGAAGAATTCCTACTATTGCTGAAGCATGAAAAACCATCAGAGCAACAAGAAAAGTAGCCAAGCACAACAAATTTCCCTTCAGATAATTGAACTTAAACTTAGTAATTTACACTAAGATCTTAAAAGGAGGGAAAAGGAAAACCTATTCATGTGTGCTCCAGACTTATCGAGAAGAGGTAACAAAGAAGTCTTTGTAGAAAAATGCCAAGTCAATGGTACTGGTCGCTTCGATGATGTTACCAACTCAGTTTTACCATGAATCTATAAGCATATGAAATTAATCAGAATCAAATCTTTCGTTTGTCCATATATCACTAGCATCAAGAAAGTTCAAAAACCCATACTGAAATAGTAGTTAGTAGCAATCATGCCCAATTCAGTTTCTAGTATGCAGATGATATATTATCTAGGAAGCTACGTTACCTGACTGATCCAACCAGCCAGCTCATCTGGATTTGCAACTGTTGCTGACAGACATATAAGTTGGACTTTTTTTGGGCAATAAATAACCTGAAAATATTAAAACCCCGCTGTGAGTTTGAATAATATTATATATAGGCAGTAGATGATATTCTGAGCACTAAATTTTACTCACTATCTCTTCCCACACTGTACCCCGAGATATATCGCTTAAATAGTGAACTTCATCCAAAACAATCACATCAACATGAAACAGTCCATCACCAGACGAGACCGTTCCCACGCTGCAGGGAAAGGCCATAATCGACTGTTACCCTTTTTCCAAATTTCAATAATCAACTTGAATTAAAAGTCAATCTTAAAAGTGAAGGATGATCAAATTGTAGCTACTGCAGCATCAAAGAAAATAATAATGACTCCTGAAATATCTATTAAAGAACATATATATGATAGAAACTTATATGGCATTTTTCATTATCAAACATAAAAACATGAGTAAAGTTGAAACATCCAAATCGAAGATTTTTTAAACCAATTTCCAGTGTCTTCCTTCTTAGTGCAAATTGTACCTCTGGTATAACATGTTGCGCAAAATCTCTGTTGTCATGATCAAAACCTGAGCATCTTTGTTAACTGCAGAGTCTCCAGTAAGCAGGCCAACATTACTGTCACCGAATGTCTGGCTAAAATGACATAAAAAAGTTTAGCATTGTTCTAGTTTAGCTATATGACTAAAATACATTTGAAATTCAAAGACACATTTGAAATTCCAAGTTCTAAGACTTGAATACCGAAATTCGCGAAACTTCTGATTGGATAATGCCTTGAGAGGAGTTGTATAGAACAATCTTCTTCCCCTTGCTACAGTTGCAACAGCCGCAGCTTCTGCTATCAAAGTCTTGCCACTGCTCGTAGGTGCCGAAACCACCACCGATGAACCTCTCAGGAATGCTTGTATGGCCAATCGCTTCAAATATTTAATCCAACATAAAATAAAATTATCAAAAACATTGTGCTTAAATTTATTTTTTGTATGCAAACTGAAAAATTTGTACCTGAAATTTATCTATCCGGAAATCGTATATAGAAGCGAGTTCATTGACATCGATAACTTCGTCGCCGAACTCTCTGACTTCATTTATAAGTTTCTCCACTCTCTGCCACTTAGATTCCTCGGGACGAGTTGATGCATCCTCGTCTTCAGCTATTGGAATATCAATTTCCTCGTCGCTTGGGTCGAGGTCCTCCGATAATTCACCAGAAATTTCGTCGTATTCATCGGCGGCGACATCGTCATCGTCGTCGTCGTCGTAGTCTTCTTCGGCATCGGAAAGTTGGGGTTCTGCAGAGATGTCTGAGGAGGGGGGCTTGAAGGAGACTCGAAATCGCTGCAGTGAATTTGGAGAAGATGTGCGAAGCGATTTGGGGAAAGAGAAGGCTAGGGTTTGAGTGAGAGCAAATTGGTGGGGATAAGGAAAGCGTTTGAATAAGCAAGAGGCAAAAGAGAAGCGCCTAGTGGAAGAGTGCGAGGCTATAGAGAAAGTGTTCATGGCGGGAGAGAAAAAAAAATTTATTTTCTTTTGGCAACGATTTTGGATATTGTCCAAAGGCTTTGCTTGGCTTATCGTTTTTAATTAATTAATGTTTTTCTTTCTAGCAAATTCATTTTTGGCGGGGTGACGCGGCAAATTCGACATCGTTTTGGCGTTTCGTGTTTTGCTCAAATCAGGGGTGTACAAAAATTTGTCAACCCAATCTAATCTGGCCGATCCAATCCAATCCATTGAAAATTTTAAATTTTTGAGTTGGGTTGGGTTGGATGATATCTAACCCGCTAATTTCAGGTTGGATTGGGTTGGATGGTGAAAAAACCCGATTAACCCGACCCAATCCGTATATATATTAAAAAAAAAAAAATTCCCCCTCCCTTCTCTCTCTCAATTTTCCATTTGTGATTTTGAGTTCCTAGTTCAATTACTATATTGTATTTAATTCTTCATTTTTTATTTTTTTATTTTTTTTTCAAAAAATATACATGCTCTACTAATGTTTTTTACTTCCGAAATGCATGTCATTGATGTCATAAAGTAATTTGTTTTTCTTGTTAAACTCATAATTAAAAGAAAGTGAGTGAAAGAATAAATGAATGAATTTTTTTCCAATTTGAACAACTTGTAAACAATGCCTTATTAATTGATTTATATAAAATCTAATAAGAATTTGATGTCTCGAGTATTCGTTTTTATGCTAAAATGTTGCAACCAATCCAATATAGGAAACTTCAAAATAATATTGCTTTCTTGTAACTTTTCTGTGACCTGAACAAAGAAATATATACTAATGTTTAATTAATTTTATTTACTTAATCAAATTAATATTGTTTAATATATACTATTTGTAGTTTTTTGCATTATAATAGTTCATGCAATTTATTTTTGCAAAAATAAAAAGGAATGAAGTTAAGTTATTGACTAAAATTTAATTTATTAAAAAATTAATTTTGACTAAATTAAAGATAAATTAACCCGATCAACCCGACCAACCCAACCCGCACTCTATGGGTTGGGTTGGATTGGGTTTGTTCTCTGTTTGGGTTGGGTTGAGTTATAATATAAAAAATCCGCACTCTATGGGTTGGGTTGATTTTTTTTAAAAATCCGGCCAACCCAACCCGTGTGCACCCCTAGCTCAAATCACTTTTTAAAACCAATACAAATATTTAATTTTTCGATAATTCGTATATGGAATATCTAAATTTTATTGGATTTTACAAATATGTATCCAAACTATTTTTTTTTTTTTTGTATTTAACTATCCAAATTTAAATATTTCAGCTGCTCTCTTAATTCCTACAGTCATTTCCGTTTGAAAAGTTCCGTTTTTCTCATGTGAAATGCATGTGAGCCTAAACTAATCTTTAGAGGAGCATTTCATATCTTTTTTCCCCTATGTTCATCATCTACCTCTCTTTTTCCATTTCTCCCTAAATTTTTTTAAAACTTTCGATGCCCTAAATCACGATTGTAGAACACTAGCAACACTTTGATTTCTCACTTTCTCTTCGTGTACACAACCTTATTGAAATTTCATAAACAAAATTTCACGAAACTTCAAAGATTTGCATTCCCTCTAACTTTTGGCAACACGAAACCTATTGAAATCTCAAATTGGCAGCACAACAGGGACGAAAGTCGATGAACATTGCATTTGGGATTCACATTGAACTATCTGGTTTTCAAGAACTAGGCATGGATGACATGAGTGGGAAAAATTCGATGTTGTGTTATTGTGGATTGCCTAGCATACAAAAAACTTCGTGGACAATGAACAACTGAGGGATGAGGTTCTATGGCTGCAAAAATTACATAGTAAGTGTTTGGCAACCAACGTTTGGGAATTATATGTTAATGTTGACAATTAATAGCTAATATATTTTGCTTGGGAGTTAGATACATGTTGTTTGGTAATATAAGATAGTTAATAGATATGTATACATTGATTTGTAGTTTCACTTTATGATTTTTGGACGATTAATTTTGCAGGGGAAAGGAAGACGGGGATGTGATTTATTTGTTTGGCATGATCCGTCCATGTGTCATCGATCAACACAGATATACCATGTTTGCTAAGAGGATTGGCAAAAATGGAGAAATAAAATATTTGGCTTAAAAGGATCTTTATGTGTGGTGGTGGTTGTGTTATTGTTATATATTTACATAGGTGGAAATGTTGAATGTAAGAATTGATAGGCTTGGTTGATCAAAATGTATCTGGTGATTGTATTTACATTTGTGTTAGAGATGATGAAATTGATCAAAATGTATTTACACTTGTGTTAGAGATGATGAAATTAATGTATTTGGTGATTGTAATTGAAATTTGGTTTGGTTAATGAAAATGTATCTGACAGAAAGATTGTATTTGATTTAATATATATATATATGGAAATTGAGTTGTAATTAATATATATTGAGATATATGGGCATAACATACAACAACACCATTTAGTAATTGAAATTGAAAATCTGCTTACATAAAGTCATAGTTGGATGGAAATCCAAAAACATGAAGTAGTATATATATTATCCTATTTGATACAAATCAAATAACATCCAATACATATTGGCTTGGTTTACCAATTGTACCAATTGACTTGGTTTACCAATTGACAAAAATACGTAATTAATCTTATCCTATAGCTAAATCCTTCTGCTTGGCTCCTATCATTGGGCATTCTTATTCTTCTTGTTAGTTGACGTTGCATTTGCTTGGCTTAAATGCTAAGGAGCTGCACTTTTTCCTTTTCTTCCACATTTGATCCTTTTTTGAGATGATTGTGATGGGTTGGCTGCTGCAGCTTGTGGGCCTTCATGTGGTGGGGCTGTTGGAGCTGTGGAGGTTGCTGGAGCTGCTAAGGCTTCACCATGTTCCTATAATAAAAAAACACAATAAATATGTGCATCAACCAAATGAGAAAATCAAAATCACATAAACAATCAAAATCAACCAAAAAAAAAATAGATGGGGTCATACTTGATCACCTGGTTGGCCTCTATTGGTTTTGAAAAACCTTGCAGTATGACCAGAAGTTCCACATTTTCTACATATCATTTTGATACCTATTTTCTTCAACTTTTGCCTTCAATCTCATCAGCTCTTTTCCTTCTCACTTTTGTTGGGTCTGACAAGTTGTTTGTGGTATATTGGAATAGCAAGTGGTGCTATATTTGATTGGGGCCATATACTTGGGCCATTCATTAGATGCACAATAGGTACATATGCTCTTATAAATGCATCATTCTTGCAATAAGCATCCACAAAATGCATTGGATTCATATGTCTTGATATTATTGTAGACATTCCATGCTTACAAAGTATGCTAGTGAGGTCTCAGTCTCTACAAAAACATGTTTGTGCCCTTAAATCCACCATATATTAGCTTTCAGTTAATACCTTAACTTGAAATAGAAGATCCCTTGCTCAATCACATATACAATACTTGGCCCCATCCATTTGAGCTTTCACAATCTTACTGACTTTAGGCCCAACCATTCATATCCACCTATCCACAAATTCTCTTTTCTTGGTCATTATGTTCATCAAATATACCCTAACACTTCCTAGTAAGCTAATTATTGGCTTGTCTCTTGCAGGCAGTATAGCCTTGTTGAATGACTTACATATGTTATTTAAAAGTATATCACAATTAGGCATTGTTTTGAAGTGTGACCTACTCCACTGGGTTGGCGGTATCTCATTCACCCAATCAAAGGCTCTTTGGGATAGTTCCTTCATTCTAGTCATTTCTGCCTGGAATCTAGGAACTGTCACAACCCTTGCTACTGCCCATAATGTATGCTTCAAAGCTTGTCCCTTGAACTGTTTCAAAAAATTATTGTAAAGGTGTTGCACATAGTTCTTCTGTTCTGCATTTGGAACTAACTCTTCTAGGGCATTCACCAAACCTTTATGCTTGTCATTCATGAAAGTCAACCCATATCCATAAGTAATTTCTAAGTCCTCTAATAGGAATTCAATGAACCAAGTCCAGTTATCTTTATTCTCAACTTCAGCTATGGAATTGGAAATATTCCATTGTCATCATCTATCCCTATAGCAGTCAGTAATTGTCTTTGATACTGCCCTTTTATATGGTAGCCATCAAGGCCAATTATTGGCCTGCAACCTTGGAGGAACCCTTGCTTTCATACGGCCAAACATACATAGACCATCAGAAACCTGTTCACATTTCCATCAACCTCACTTTTTACCCAAACATTACTTCCAATATTGCTTCTCTTCAATTCCTCACAATAATACCATAATTGTCTATATTGTTGAGCATCAGAGCCTCTTATTATATCTAGGGCTATCTTTTTAGTCATGTAGTACCTATGTCTGCTAACATCAACTTCATATTCAACCTTGATAGTCTCGTAAAATGAGGTGTAGCCCCATTTAGGATGTGCTCTAAACCTAGTGACATATTTCTCAGCCAACCATTTAGATGTCATTCTATGATTGTTGTATATCTTACCTTCACATGTGTGCCTGCCATTAAATATTTTGATTCTAAAAGTTCAGTCATCTCTTTCCACAAAAGCATACAATACCCAAGCACACTCAGATCCATGCACACATTTTCCTAGGCATCTTGCCCTAACTCTCCTCCTATCTTTATGAACACATCTAAGATGTCTCTGTTGTTTTAATCCTATGAGCAACTACTGCTTTCTCACATCCTCAACACAGCTAAACTCCATCCCCAATTTAAATCTAGGATTAGCCAAGTTAGTTTTAATGTTAAACTCAGGAAACTGCCTATGTCTTGCCTTCCTAGCAACTAAATCTATTTCACTGCATGTGTCTTCGTCAGTGAAGGGGTCCAATAAAACTTCACCTTTTATATCACTTTCATCACCACTGCATGTGTCCTCTTCAGTACGTACAAGGACTTCAACCCTGACACCAACCCATTTTACATTAAAGTCTACATGTTTGTCAAAAGCAATATCATCATGATCTTGTACATATTATTTTTAAACAAAATCAGAGTCCATGTTGTCATCATTATCAGAGGCTAATAGGGCTAGTTCAGTATGTGGTAAGGTTTGGGCTCGAGCATCAAAGTCTATGGTAATTCAATCTCTATTGCTTCAGTCTGTGGTGAGTTTTGGGCTTAGGATGGGGTTTGGTTTTCAAGTATGAGTTCAGATTCAATGGGCGGTATTAGGTCAATTTCAAGGGATTGAGATTGAGGATAGTTTTGGGCTTGGGCCTCATATTCAGGGGCTATTTGTAACACCATGTTTCAAGAAAATACTGAAAATCTCAAAGTTGACTGAGTTTGACCGTGAGTGGGCTCAGGGTTGACTTTTTGGTGTGGTTATGTTTTAGTTTTGATTGTGGTACCGTTGCGTAGAGCTCGTTAAGATGAGTCCGTAGATTAGTACTATGCTTGATTCGGAGCTAAGACCGAGAAGTTATGGTTCAAATGGTGTGAAAAGCAATTTGGTAATTTGACAGGGGCTGGATGTAAAATGATGAAATTGCCCTTGCTTTGGTTTTAAATTTCCAAAAAATATCTAGAAATTCTAGAACTTTCCCCCGATGCCTGCGTGTGCAAAGCCACCCCACCGACTCCCTTCCCCATTTGCCGACAACGGCCGTATTCTGGCCAGCCCGGGCCAGAAATTACTTGGAGCTTGAAGCCGGCAACATCCCCAACTCAGCGGCACCGACGAGGACCCGTGGGGACGCCCAGATCGCCGACAAGCTCAAGGAACTCGATGATGCACTTTGCGTGCGATTGATGGATTCCGGCAAGAAATTGGCCGGTTCATCACCCGAGAAAGGTTGCCTAGGTCCTCTAACAGGACCCGATCTGCTAGGATCCTGCCTGCGTGACTTAATGTTGCCACTAAGTCACAAGCAGTCGTGAAATTCCGCTAAACCAATTTTTTAAAAAGGGTAAAAACCAACAGAC
Source organism: Ochetophila trinervis (assembly GCA_003254975.1). Lineage (NCBI taxonomy): Eukaryota > Viridiplantae > Streptophyta > Magnoliopsida > Rosales > Rhamnaceae > Ochetophila > Ochetophila trinervis. The sequence goes on from QANX01004926.1 coordinate 67,844, forward strand.
CAAAAGGTTTTCTCTACTGCAGAAAATTCTATTAAAAATTTCGGCAGCATTTCGGCTGTTTTCTAACACTCCCCAAAATGCTAAAAGTCAAACCTGCAGAGAAAAAAACATTTCTAAACAACAATTTATTCTACCAGCACGCATTTCCCACACAATTTAAACCACAAATCAGTACATAACTCAACCCCTAAGCAAATATATTGTTTAAGTACGGTGTAGCTGGACTCAGTCTAAAACTGAGCTGCCTACATACCCTTTCTACAAGGGATCAAGCTACCTGTAGTTCTGATATGCATATTTACACTAAATATGCCGCAACTGATACAATTTATACTCAAAAGTAACGCCTCAAATACACGTTATATTTCACTTTCAATCACATCAACGTCATCACATCTCCACATCATCATTCACCTCATCACCATTTCCAAATCTGTTCAAACACCAACAATTCAACGTAAACAATCCCAGCAACTCAATTAATTCAGTACAATCAATTCAAGTTTCCAAACAGCCCACTAATTATAAAACAATTCTACACAACCGAATCCACATAGAGATTAACACACGATTTAACTATATAAAATATTCCTTAATAATTCTCACTATTCCCGAATTTCAAGCACCAATCAATTTCACAATTAATTCCATAAACCCAATCGGCTCTCGAACCGTCAACAGCAATTAATTCAATAAGCAAGCTCACACACACGACCAAATCAACTCTTAACCAACAAACCCGCATCTCTCACACCTAACAACTAAATATACAAATATACCCGTAACCACTTCCAAGCCCAAGAAACTCGGTCACACTCTCACATCCTGTATTAAACTCTCGGCATGACAATGCGTTCCACAACAACCACCAAAACACAAATTTACACATTTGTATCACCGATTGTCTACAATTCCTATTTAACCGTTAAAATAACACCGTTTGAAACTGGGTAATTCTCAATATTTATCTATAATATCCGAATTATATATCGAAACGAAGCTCGTAATCAATAGAATGCAACCGAGATCCTACCTCATCCAACCGCCGCCGGTGGTGGCCGGAAAGCTGCGTCCAAACACCCGCACTTTGCACCGCTCAAACAATCATGATTTGGGATGAGAGGTCGGAATTGAGCTCAGAAGGTTCCAAATAGGGGGAATGGACCAACCCCGCAACCCGAAACCACCGGAATCCGGCGACCGGAGAACAGGTCCGGCGGTTTCTTCGAGTTTTCCGGCGACTTCCCGGGGTTTCACGGCCAGGTCACGGAGGGGAAAGATGGAGGAGGACCTGGGCGACCTTTCTTGGGTGGTGGACCGACCAATTTCTCGCCGGAATCTGGCAATCGCAACCGAAGGGCATCATCGGATCCCTCAATCTTGCCGGCGATCTGGGCTTCCTTCCGGCGATCCATTGGTGCCAACAGAAGGAGGAGGTCGGCGGCGTCGTTTCCCGGGTAACTGCCGGCCTGATCTCGCCGGAGATGAGCCGTTGCAGGCGGAAAGAAGGCACGGGTGGGGTTGCGCGAGGGGAGGCTGCGCGAAGGGGGGGCTGCCCGTGTGCGTGAGGCGTGCGTGCGGCGTGTCTCTTCCTTCCAGATCCTTCTGGATAAAACATATAAAGGCAGGGGCAAAATAGTAATTTTTGCCATGCCACAGCAAATTACCAAAATGCCCTTCATCTTATTTCAGCCATAACTTCACGGTCTTAACTCGGAATTGAGCGTACTACTAGTCTATGAACTCGTATTGACTATCTCTACACAACGGTACCACGGTCAAAACCATAGCACGCTCACACAAAAAGTCAACCCCGAGCCCTTCCTTGGTCAAACTTGGTCAACTCGGTCAATTTTGAGAAATTTTCAATATCTTCTCGGGACGGGATGTTACATCCTCCTCCATCTTTCCTTTCTGATCTTTGGCTGTGAAATTCCAGGATTCGTCGGAAAACTCGAAGAAATCGGCGAGCCAGCTGTTCCTCTAGTCGCCGGATCCCGGCGGTTTCGGGTTGTGGGGTTGGTCCTTTTCTCCTATTTTGGACCCCCTGAGTTCGAATTCGACCTCCTCTCATCCCAAATCCCGATCGTTTGAGTGGTGTGAAGAGTGGGTGTTCGACTGCGACTTTCTAGCGACTTTCCGACCATACCGGCGGTAATTGGGCAAGGTAAGTTTACATTTGAATCCTATACTCCTCGGGGTTCAATTTGATGTATAAATTGCATATTATAGTTTGATAATTGGACTTTGTTAACTTTGAAATGGGTTGTGATAACTGTTGAGATTAGACTAACACGTTGAAATTGGAAATCTGCTTGGTGATGTTATGATAAATATTCGAGGCTTGAATTTATGTTGAAGCAGTACTATGAATTGATGGTAATTATGATTTGTGGATTAGAAATTTTCTCTGGGGAATGTAATATGAATATATATATATATATATATAAATATATGTATACCATGAAGGTGTATAACTATGTTTTAATGTTCTAATTGTGGTTGTTTTATATATTAAATGAATTCCATATTTATTTGGAATAAATATAGAATTGATAGTTCTTCAATACTTGTTGATTTGCTTTTTTTATTTAATGGGATTCCAAAGATTTTATGTATATAATTGCGAGCATTGTCGTATATAATTATGTCTATATATAAATAGATTTGTGAGTTGTAATGTGGATAATTGATTTGGATGTGTGACAATTATTATGTGGATTTTGGTTTGTGGATGATGAATTGAATGGAATTACAAATGGATGTATTGTCTGGAAATGTGATTGAGGATTGTTGTGGAAATTGTGGGATACATTTGGAGATGTTGTACAGTGATGTGGATGATGATTGTTATGATGTTGGAGAGGGTACCCTCGGCCATATGAAAGCCTATTAAATGTCACGATTCCTAGAGATCAAGGATCGTGATGACTGCACCCCATTCCCGCCACGATGCCTTGAAGAGAAGGATCGTGATGATGATTGTGATACCATGGTTACCCAATATCTTATTTCCACCACGATGCCTTGGGGAGAAGGATCGTGATGATTGGTTACCCTTTCTTGTGATGTTAAATGGTTAATGAATAATGTGTGATATATATATATATATATATATGTTATCTTATTATTTTTTTCTAGAATAAATACATGCATATTCATACACGTGTTTGAATGCATACTTTATTTATGGAGTTAAAATATATGGTTGTGAGTATGATCATTTTAGTGTGGACTCATAAATGCATGATATATTTTTATGGTTGATTACCGCTTGGCGAGGGGATATGCCGCCAAATAGGGGTGTTATTTGCTTGGGCGAGAAATTATGCCGCTAAGCTATGGTTATTATTCTTTTAAATTTATTTGAAAAGCTTTGATGAATTAAAAGTTATTAAAATATGATAAGTGAGGAATGTGTAACGAATATATAGATATTTATGTGTTTTACTTCGGTTAAGCTTCTTGTTAATTATCAAAGTTATTTTGAATTATTAATGTGGTGGAAAATGGTTTAGAATATATATTTGTCAAGTTGAATTCTGATTAGCAATAGTATCAGAAGTGGCATATTTTGTGTAAATATGTTTTAAGAATTACAAGTAGCTTGATCCCTATGAAAAAGAATATATAGGCAGCTCAATTTTTATACTGAGTCCAGTTACGGAGAAATATAATGGGTATATTTTATTTTATTGTGAATGTTGAATTAATTGCTGAGACGTGGGTACTGTGTGGATTGTGTGCTGGTAGAATTGGAGGAATGTTGTAAAAACAGACGAGATGCTGCCGAAATTTTTAATAAAATTTCTAGTAGTAGAGTATTTCCCGTTTTGTTGAATATTATTTATTTAATAATGGCTTGGTAGAGATAATGAACTGCTTATTGGCTTAATATAAATATTAAGTTATACAGTCAAGATTCAGGTGGGTTGAGTCTTGACACTATTTAGGCTTGTGCCTCAGATTCATTAGGGGGTATTGGGCCCCTTTGAGCTTTAGGGGCTATTTCAGATTCAGACTCAATGGGAGGTAGTTCTGCAATAGGGGCTTCACCAACTATTTGGAAATACAATGAGGATTGAAAGCCAGTACATGGCATTTCTATTTGGGAACCCACTAATGTTAGTGGGTTGTACTCAATAGCTTTAGGTCTTATTTGTGATTCATATTAGGCCTGTTTAGGTTCATGTTCAGTTTGACATTGGTATTGCACTTATTGGCCTGGTAATGCAAAATCTAGAGGTTTGGGAGGAGTCAACTTACTTAGATAACATTCAGCTATATTGTGGGGATGAAAATAGGTGGACATCATCAATACATCTTCATCACCAAATATGTAACACAACCCTGAATCTATTTTTACTTGATACTGCCTAGGAAGCCTAAATTGTGCACCAAAATTACCATAATATCCTAAATTTTGAGTTATGTTCTTTAAATATATACCTAATTGGCACACCAAACAACAAGGGTTGCTGACTTCATATTATTTAATTTGAAAGCAGATTCTTTTTAAAGTCATAATTGTTTGTTTCACCACTATTACCAGTACAAATGTAAAAGACAAATTCCACATAGTGATCCCAACATGTCTGCAACAACAATGCTCGATAAAGTACACATCTAAAAGACAAAGGGTAATTGACAAACTCACACAAATTCAATTGAAAAGTTCAAATCAACGTTAGTGCTGCAAACATCTCGTATATATACAACCAACTCCACAACTTGTAACCATCACAAACCCCAAACCCCCACAAAAAACAAGTAAACCCCATCATTCGCAAACCTCAATTTCATTCAACCCAACTCAATTTGAAAAACCCTAATTTTCAATTCTGCTTATAATAGAAACAATGAGAAACACCAAAATAGCATATACCACTTATGAAATATAGGCCCACCATCATCGTCGAGTTTGCCCTCCACTTTCCAGCTCTATCTGATGAAATGCGAAGAAGATTTTGAAGCCCTGCAATTCACCACTGCTCTTCGAAATTTCGTGAAATTTGGTTATAAAATTTCAATAGGGTTGTGTACACAAAGAAAAAGTGAGAAATTAAAGTGTTGCTAGCTTGTTCCCTAAATCAGTGTTACAATCATGATTTAGAGAAGAGGAAAATGGAAGAAGAGAGGTGGAGTATGAACGGAGGGGAAAAAAGACACAAAATGTCCTTATGAAGATTAGTTTAGGCTCACGTGCATTTCACGTAAAGAAAACATAACTTTTCAAACGGAAATTGTTGTAGATATTAACAGAGCAATCGAAATTTGAGTTTGGGTTGTTAAATGTAAAAAATAATAATTTTGGTACCTATTTATAAAATTCGATAAAATTTAAGTACCCTAGGTGCGAATGATCCTTATTTTTTACTAATATACATATTCGATAATATATATGAATGCTTATTTGATTGTATCTGTTGTTCTAATTTTATTTATTTTTGATTAAATTACACTTATTTAGCCTTTTTTTTTTACTACAAATATCGCCAGCATAACTAATTTTAAATTCGTTTGAATTACGGCCATGTCTAACTAGAAAGAGCTCTACTAGTGTAAAAGTCAAATCTAAAACATCATACTTAAAAAAGTTTAAGTCATCTTCACTTGTACAAACATACGTTGATACTTAGCCCTTTGAACTACTATGTATTTTATATTTTACCTTCTAAATTACAAAATGTTCCACATTAACGCCTGAATTATTGTTTTTTATTACTTTAGTCCAATTATGCATTTTTAACATATAATTTTGATAAAATTAATCATATATAACTTATGTAATTTTAAAAATATACTGTTTATTTTCTTTGATTTCATTTTTAACCTGTGTTATGTCTAATTTTACAAAAAAAAAAAATTAACAAATTCGCATGATTGCCTAAAGTGACAAGAAAATGATAATTCATGAGCTAATCTAATAGTTTTTGTAATTTGGAAGGCAAAATGCAAAATATGTGATAGTTTAGTACGGTACAGTGTGTTTAACCTTTTATATTTTTATAAATATTATTTTTATCAGAGATTTCAAAACTATATCATACATGTTTTTCATCGAAATCAATTTTTAAACTCAACAAAGCATAACACCGTCAACCGTTTTCTTCATTTCCATTCAATTTATCCCATTAAATGCACGTCCAACGCACATAAAATCATTTTGAAGGCAACAGTGGTATTTTCACGTGCCTCTCTCATTTTGTTCTTCAAAGATGTGTACTGTACGCAATACCTACCAAAGAACATCCATTGTACTATGTCCTCCACCTTCAGCCAATAGCTTGACTCCTAACCTTTGGAAAGTTAATGATATTTTTGAAATTAAAGATATCAAATTATATTTAAATCAAACTTAAATACAAACAAATAAATTTAATCTTTAATTGTACAATATTTGATATTTTAAATTAGAAAAATTGACACCTATATATTTTGAATTTTATCAAAGCTGGTATATTCCACTTTAAAAAAATATTTCTCAACACTTTGCACTCTCTGTTAAATCAGAGATAATTATTTATCTTTTACATTTTAAAAAATAATAAATATACATTAACTTTTTTTAAAAAAATTTAAATAATAATAAAAAATATGTCCTTTTCTAAAAAGTTAATTTCTATTTAATATTTTTTAAATTTAAAAAATAAGTTTTATAAAAAATATAAGTGGATGGATTTCCCCTTAAACAAATTAACTGAGAGAGAAAAGTGCAAAAAAAAAATTTGTTTGGAATGTAAAAGACTAGAAAAAAATTTACTGTGCAATATAAATAAAATTTCTTTTAATTTAATATCAATCAATGTTTTCGAAATAATAAATGCTTTCACCCTTCCCCAGTATGACTATTAAAAAATTTCATCAAAAATAAAATGACCATTATTAATTTCTACCAAAAACAAAAGTATGACTATTATCAAAATGGATCTGCCAAATCTAAAGTATCTCTTTGAAGTCCAAAATAAAATATAAAATAAATAAAAATAAAAAATAAAAGCAAAAGGGTTTTCAGCGTTCTAACTTCCAAGTTGCAGCGGCAGCTCTACCTACCACCATGTTTAATAAGACACCCATTCACCCAAAAAAAAGAAAAGAAAGAGTTTAATAAGACACCCACTCAAACACGTGCAGCACATCTTCGTTTACTTCCAGCAAAGCTGCCTGTCAATACTTCATACAACAGACGAGTCCATATTGGACAATTACTCTGATTTTGTTGTAGAAAAAATCTACTTTCCATCTTATTTTCTTTATATATAATCATAAAATGTGTTTTCAGTAATTATTTATGGAAATCGCATTAGTTTTTTATTTTTTATTAAAGCATTTATTTGGACAAAAATAAAGACTTATTTATTAAATGGATAAAAAATGACATAATATTAATTATTACAGTAATAATTATATTATGCGTGTATTGTAATTTTGTTCTGATTTTAATTTTTTGAAATTAAAATTTCATAAGTTAAATACTTTAGTACCCAAATCATTATATTGAAAAAATTAATTTGTTTCCTTATTTTGTTTGTTTTCTTCCAATTAGTAAAGTGCTTACTTTAAGCTTTAACTCTATCAAATATTCAATCCCAATCAACCCCACCCATAAAATGGTGCAGTTTGTTTTTAATTTTACACACGTAATTAGATTTATTATTATCTTTAAATATTATTTATTATCATTAATAATTAATCACCAATAAAATTTACATGCTGTGTAACAACAATTTAAGTATTTCTCATTGAAGAGCACTTATTAAAATTGTAATATTGAAAATTAAAATATAATTAAATACATCAAATTAAAATTTACCATCTAAACTTTAAATGACAAATAGTAAAAATCTTATTGTAACATACAGACCAAATCATTCATGTTCTACAAATGGTTTTAGAAAAAAAGCTATTTGGATAAATATAAACCCTGTTTGGTATGAATTTTAGAAGTAAAAAATGGCTTTTAAGCTGAAAGTGTTTAAATAAGCAATAAAAGACTTTAAGAAATTATTTTAACCAAAATTACTAAAAATTAATTTTTTTAAAAACACTTTTAAAAAAATAAAAAAAATAAAAATTATGTAACCATAATTTAAAATATTTATTCTAGATTATTTATAACTCACTTACCGTGTCACCGTAACTAATTTATTAACCATATTTTATATTTTAAAAAAAAATGTATACATTAAACTAAATGAACTAGTAATAATAAATAATATGGTGTCCAAAGTGAAAAAAATAAATTTTTTTTTACCAATTTTGTTACCATGCACTTGCACATTTATTTTGTAATATGATGTACATCCAATCAAAATTAATAAAATATGAGTCATAAATGTATAAAATCTCTGTAGCACTACATCCTTTTTGTTTTTTGTTTTTACTGTAGCACTACATCCTTCTTTGTTCTCATAGTAGCATGTAATGTCAAAATTAAACATGTAAATTTTACAAAATAATTACTGAATATTTAATTGTTTAGTTAATAATACAAAAAGACTTACCAATCAATCTGATTCATGCACCATCAAGGGGAAAAATAAATAAATGAAAAAGTTACAAAACCAACAACAATCTAACATGATTTTCATTATTTAGAGTAAAATAATATATCCTTGAACGAGGAGTGAAGTGATTAATGAGAAGGCCGTTAGATAAAATAACCAAATAACTAGGAAAAAAATAAAGTCAAAAAGTAATCTCACTAGTCGGGGTCACAAATAAGCAAAAAAAGAACAAATCATTGCCTGACTGCCAAACAAGACTTTAATTATTATTATTATTTTATTAAATTTTAATTTTTCTAACAGAGCCAGATTTTCCATTGTAGGTCGCTGCTAGCTTTTTATTCCCCCAACCCTCTCGCACACTTCCTCACCAATCCCCCTTCTCTCTCCGTCTCACTCCGAAAAAAGAAAACCGATCCGACGATCGAGATGGCTCTGTCGCACATAGCTTCCTCATCGTCAAGATCCAAAAATCTCCTGAAACCACTCGCAGCCGCCTTATCATCCAACCCATCTCTCCGCCGTCCGATCTCCTCCGATTCCACCACCACCCTAACCATCGAGACCTCGATCCCTTTCACATCTCACAACTGCGAAGCACCTTCTCGCTCCGTCGAGACCAGTCCGAAGGAGCTCCTGACTTTCTACCACGACATGGCGTTGATGCGCCGTATGGAGATCGCTGCGGACTCGCTCTACAAGGCCAAGCTGATCCGTGGATTCTGCCACCTGTACGACGGACAGGAAGCTGTCGCCGTCGGAATGGAAGCTGCAATCACCAAGAGAGATTGCATCATCACCGCTTATCGAGATCACTGTACTTTCATCGGCCGAGGTGGGACCCTCTTGGAGGTGTTCTCGGAGCTCATGGGACGCCAGGGTGGGTGTTCCAGAGGGAAAGGTGGTTCGATGCATTTCTATAAGAAGGAAAGTGGGTTCTATGGCGGTCACGGCATTGTTGGGGCTCAGGTTCCTCTAGGTTGCGGTTTGGCTTTCGCGCAGAAATACAAGAAGGATGAAACGGTGACGTTTGCTCTGTACGGTGATGGTGCGGCGAATCAGGGTCAGTTGTTCGAAGCGCTTAACATTTCTGCGCTTTGGGATCTGCCTGCGATTTTGGTCTGCGAGAACAATCACTGTGAGTGGAGTGGGGCAGAGAATTAGGGTTTTAAATCGAATTGTGTAATTTTCTATTTCGGTTTTGGGATTCTATATTGATTTTGGGTCCTCTTTTTTTTTTTTGTACAGATGGAATGGGTACGGCGGAGTGGAGAGCGGCGAAGAGTTCGGCGTATTACAAGCGTGGAGATTATGTTCCTGGCTTGAAGGTGATTATAATTATCTTTGCTTTGTAGGATTTTTCTTTGTGCTGATTTGGTTGCATTAGATTTAGCTACTTTTGGTATGAGTGCGACTATGTTTAACACTCTGTGAGTGAGTATATGGTAGAAAGCCCGTATATTCCTTCATTTGGTGAGAGTGGATGTAGAAACTAAACTTTTTGGTTGCTCTTTTACCTGCTACCCCAATTATCACTCTTTCTTTCTCTGCCTCCTTTTCCTATCTCTTTCATTTCCTCTATAGAATTAGTTTGTCGGGTTTTTTTATGGTTTTTTATGATTTCCTCTCTTTCAAATTATGCTGCAAGATCCATGAGGATACTTTAGTTGTTGATTTTTCATTCAGAAAGTCAAAAAGGGAGGTTTTTGTTTGACGGATTACTAGTCGGATATTTCTGAGTGTGCAAAGTTGACCAGGCTTTCTCTAATAGCATAGTCATTTCTCTAATATTTTACAAACTCTGACCTTTTACTGTTCTGTTTTAGATTTTTGAGATTGCTTTTTCTTCTTGTCGTTTATGTATTTCTAGCTCACTTTCTTCTAAGTGCTTTAAATGTGACTGGTATGAGTGCCTTCCTGAGGAAAGATAGGTTCCTTTGGCCAGTAGTTAGTAATATGTCTTCTATTTTGTAACAGGTAGATGGCATGGACGCGCTTGCTGTCAAACAAGCATGCAAATTTGCTAAAGAGCACGCTTTGAAGAATGGACCTATTGTGAGTTTTGTTTCTTTGATATATTGTTCTAAACTTTCTCGTGCAATCTTTTGTTAATAATTTATTGGATCTTACTGTTGAACCAATCAAAAGAAATCTAAAATTCAAAATACTTGCGGTTTGTTGCTTTTCATAGATTTTGACCATCGGAGACTATTTTCTGTTTCTTAAAATTGTATGGTGATGTTAATTGAAATTATTCTTGGTGATGTCAGAACCGTAGTTTTTGGTTATAATAGAAAGGGCCTAGACGAGTTCTTGTGTGTAATTCAGCTAAATATGAATAAATGTATTATTCTTATTGGTAGAGTAATTGGATCTGTGTAAATATAATAGGGCTATTAACTTTGAAAAAAATTAACTTGACTTATTGCAGATTCTAGTTTTAAGATTGGTCCAGATTTTGGGTTTCACATGCTGTTTTTATCTTCTATCTTTAGGTACTTATAGCACAAGGTATATCTTATAGTTGATTTTCTACCAATCCTTGCAACACAACTGCTTTATGCTTTGTAAGGCATGGGTTAGGTGTATATTTTAGAAACAAAATAAATGTAGCATCTCTTGTGTCATATTGTGATTGCAACACAACTGCTTTATGCTTTGTAAGGCATGGGTTAAGTAGCCCCACACTTGGCATGTTTCTTAGTCTGCAATGATAGTTTCTTTGAGGGTGATGGTCATCATTCTATGTTTTAAGAGAGCAGCTTGAATAGTTAAAATTTGACTTTTGAGTGATTTGAGGGCGTAACCTTTCATGTGCTTTGGGGCAAACCTCATTGAATATCCTCAGAACAGAAACCATGAGAAATTATAATCAATCATTTCAAGATGCAAGATTATGTAGTCTATGTTCAAGGAGATTCCTATAAAACACATAATAAATCACATGTGGTATAAAAGAAATGCTTAATGCTTTGTAAATCAATTCCTGGAGTTATAATTTGATCTTTTGATTGGAGGATTGTACCAGATATTTGGGACATATTTTGTGCCGATTAACAATTTTAGGACTTTCCTGTGGGCACTGATACATTTGTTCACTAATGCTGTTAATTAAACGTATCATCAAAGAAAAGGAAAATCTTATGACAATGGTCTACTTTCTTAGCCATGGAATGGTGGTGTTTGTTAGTGCTGGTTTATTTTCCTTAGGACTTGACCAGGGGTTTTGGTATTCAACTTCTCTTCTTTTGCTGGTGGTTTGTGATCTCTTTTTATGTGGTTTCTTTTTCTGAAAAAAATGTTAAATCTTTATAGCTTACCGCCCTTTTTCGTTATAAAAATTATATTCTATCATAATCATATTGTGCTTAATGTGCGATCCCGTGTGTGATGTTTTCTGCTTGTGCTGGCCCTGACTTGCATTTTATTTTAGATACGTTGAAGGTGATGCATGTGGCTTTTTGTAATGTGCCTGTGTATTGCTTAGAACTATATTTGTTGTGAGTTTGTTGTTTCATTTGATAGTTTATTGTCATTCCAGACGATTCAGTTATTTGATCCCTCTTTATGATGTTTGTAACTTGGTATACAGATTCTTGAAATGGACACTTACAGGTACCACGGCCACTCTATGTCTGATCCTGGAAGCACTTATCGTACACGTGATGAAATCTCTGGTGTGAGACAGGTTGATATTTACCTTGCAATTTTTACGTAAGGAAAGTACTTATGTTTGTAAAGAAGTTATCATTGACTATATTTTTTGGTGATGATTTGTAGGAGCGTGATCCCATTGAAAGAGTAAGAAAGCTGATATTATCCCATGATCTTGCTACTGAGAAAGAGCTGAAGGTATTATTAGTCCTGCATTTACAAATAATATTCTCCAAGTTCTTTGAAAATTCTATAGTTAGGATCATATTTTGATTATTTTTTCTCTCTAACCTTGCTGTTGGGGTTTGATCCTAGCTTTGCATGCCTGAAGGATAAATTATTATAATGAAGCTGGAAAATTTAGAAGTTTGACTAAGATCCTGTTTTGTAATAGCTAATATGTGTGTAACTTCGTTTCTTCAGGATACTGAGAAGGAAGTGAGAAAACAAGTTGATGAAGCAATTGCCAAAGCTAAGGTAAGAAGCAGGCTGCTATTCAATTTATTTGATTGTTTAACTATTCTAATGTTTGCCAAAGTAACTTTCTTCAGCATCAATTTAGATGCAAATGGACATTATTTGCAGTTACACTTTTAATATGATTATTGTTTTTCATGTTTCCAGGAAAGTCCAATGCCTGATCCTTCTGAACTCTTCACAAATATTTATGTGAAAGGTTATGGTGTTGAGGTAAATATTCTGAACAAATGAATATTAGATTCTGCCTTGTTAACATGAAAGAAGTCAAGCGTTGATTATTGTTTAACCATTTTCTTTATTTTGATGAATGTTTTGTCATTTTACAGTCGTTTGGAGCTGATAGGAAAGAAGTCAGAGTTGCGCTTCCATGAATAAAAAAAAAGAAAAGAAAAAAGAAAAGAACAGAAAACTGGAAATTTTCCCATAACTGACACCTCAAATTCTCCAGGGCAAAGAAAACAAAAAACCAATAAGTGGTATGAATAAAGATAATTATCTCATCCCAGCAATTGTTACCATTTGATGACCTTTTTGTATAGAATATTTGATTCTTCTCTAAATTTGGGTTGGAATTGTTGAATTCCACTTTTGATTGATATGGGAATGGTACAAATTCAGTCCTGGGATACCTGCATATTTTTTTGGCCACTATGTTTTTGTTCGGTTCTATTAGTTTTGCCATAATTTGTTAGGCTGTCTACTTATTGTATTAGATTTGTTGGCTACTTCCTTACAAGCCATAATTTTTGTTAGATTGTCTGAAATAGTTTCATGTTGGTTTTCCCCTTTGTCTGTTTAAGCTTGCAATTGGGTATTTACATTTTATAAGACACTTAATATCTGATCAGATTGCAATTTATTGAAAAACTTTCAAACTATGTTTGATTTGGTACATGCCTATGATCTTTTTTTTTTTCTTTTGCTTTTTTGTTTAGTGAAATTTAATTAATGCACATTTTACATCTATGTGGATGTGATAAGAGATTTGGAACACTATCTGCTATGCTTTAATTTCTATTTTAGGCGTAGAAAAAAGTTTTAAGTGTTTTATTTGAAAACTAAATCTTTTGAATTAATTTATGTTTTTGTAATGATTTTTAAATTTTGACTCAGCAAGAATACTTTTTTTCTTCTGCCGAGAAAGCATTATTCTTAATGCTCTTTTATGATATTTATGCTTTTACTTTTTCCTTTTTTTTTTTGAAGTTTTACTTTAGTTATGCATAAGTGATTTGTATTTTAAATGATAGTTATATTTTTCACCTAAGTACCAAGATTTAAAAAAATATATAAATATTAAATTGTTTTTCAAAAAAAAAATTAAATTGATTTCAAATTTCTTTTAAAATGAACCTCATTATAACAATTTTTTATTTTATTTTTTAATATAAATGACTATCACTCATGTATGTTGAAGTTTAGAGGGTCAAAACAGTATTACAATCCCTTGATTCTAAGCATCCAACAATTGTAGAGTGCAGTACAATTTTATGAACGCCCGGATAAGGGGACTGAACTGGACCAGATTATTCCAATCTGTTGTTTAGCGTTGCGTATCTGGTTGGGCTAAACTATCCTGCCTTGGATTTAACCCATTTCTGATAGGATAAGTTAACTCTCTATATTTAGAAAATAAAAAGTACCCTTTGGTTTTATAAAAATGACTACATTTTGAACCATCAATTCTCCAAACAATGAAGTCTTGAGTGAAATAAAGTGGATCTAAGCTTTTGAAATTGACTTAACAAAATTAACCTACCTTATTTACAAACTATGTTAAAGGATGCTTTTGCATGGTAAATTAAGATTGATAAAATGTAAATTGTAAAGAAATGGAAAATTTTTGTAAGTAAATTAAGATTAAAAAAGTGTAAGAGCCTGTTTGGTTACGATTTATTTTTTATCAAAAAGCTCTACTTGATGTCTATAAGCTCTTTTACTTAAAAAACTAAAGTGTATGGCTGCCAGTTAATAAATGTTTGTTGACAAAAAAAAAAAAAA